>CAUYON010072797.1:0-23655 GCA_963573935.1 Arctocebus calabarensis | reverse complement strand
TATGAAAGAAAACTTTCCAGATATGCCTAGAAATTCTGAAATTCAGATAGCAGACAGTTTCAGAACTCCAGCACAACTCAACCTGAATAAAACATCACTCAGGCACATCATAATTAACTTCACTAAAGTTAATATGAAGCAGAAAATTCTGAAAGCAGTCAGATATAAGAAAACTATAACCTACAAGAGGAAGAATATTAGAATGACTACAGATCTCTCTGCTGAAACCTTTCAAAGTAAAAGAGAGTGGTCATCAACTTTTAATCTCCTAAAACAAAATAACTTTCAACCCAGGATCCTGTATCCAGTGAACCTGAGTTTCATTTATGATGGAGAAATTAAATACTTTAATGACATTCACATGTTGAAGAAATTTGCCATAACTAAACCAGCTTTCCAGAATATTCTCAGACCTGTCCTCCATAATGACCAGCATAATCCTCCACCACAAAAGTAAACTCACTCAGAAACTTTTGATCAAATTCTAACTTCCACAGTTGTGAAAGGATTAAAAATGTCCACTGGAATTTCGAAAAATGAGAATACCCAAAATTCTACTAGGCTTATCAATATTCTCAATTAATGTGAATGGATAAATTATCCTCTAAAGAGGCACAGGTTGGCTGACTGGATACAAAAACTCAGGCCAGATATCTGCTGCATACAAGAATCCCATCTTACCTTAAAAGATAAATATGGACTCAACATGAATGGATGGTCATCTATATTCCAGGCAAACGGAAAGCAGAAAAAAGCAGGTGTTGGAATTTTATTCACTGATACAATAGGCTTTAAGCCAACAAAAGTAAGGAAAGATAAGGATGGTCACTTCATATTTGTTTAGGGTAATACTCAATGAGATTTCAATTATTAATATTTATGCACCCAACCAGAATGCACCTCAATTTATAAGAGAGACTCTAACAGACATGAGCAACTTGATTTCCTCCAGGTCTCTAATAGTCAGAGATTTTAACACTCCTTTGGCAGTGTTGGATAAATCCTCCAATAAGAAGCTAAGGAAAGAAATTTTAGACTTAAACTAAACCACTCAACATTTGGATTTAACAGATATCTACAGAACATTTCGTCCTAACAAAACTGAATACATATTCTTCTCATCAGCCCATGGAACATAATCCAAACTTGATCATGTCTTAGGTCACAAGTCTAACCTCAGCAAATTTAAAAGAATAGAAATTATTCCTTGCATCTTCTCGGATCATCATGGAATAAAAGTTGAACTCAGTAACAACAGGAAACTGCATACTCATACAAAAACATGGACGCTAAATAATCTTATGCTGAATGATAGATGGGTCATAGACAAGATTAAGAAGGAAATTACCAAATTTTTGGAACAAACAATGAAGACACAAATTATCAGAATCTCTGGGATACCACAAAGGCAGTTCTAAGAGGGAAATTTATAGCACTGCAAGCCTTCCTCAAGAGAACAGAAAGAGAAGAAGTTAACAACTTAATGTTAAGCAACTGGAAAAGGAAGAACATTCCAATCCAAAACCTAGCAGAAGAAAAGAAATAATCAAATTTAGAGCAGAATTAAATGAATTGAAAACAAAAGGATTATACAACAGATCAAGAAATCAAAAAGTTGTTTTTTTGAAAAGATCAATAAAATAGATAAACCTTTGGCTAATCTAACCAGAAAAAAAATAATAATAAAATCTCTAATTTCATCAATCAGAAATGGTAATGATGAAATAACAACAAACCCCTCAGAAATTCAAAAAATCCTTAATGAATATTATAAGAAACTTTATTCTCAGAAATATAAAAATCTATAGGAGATTCACCAATACTTGGGAAACATGCCACCTTCCAAGAATTAGCCAGAATCAAGTGGAAATGTTGAACAGGCCTGTATGAAATAGCATCAACTATACAAAATCTCCCTAAAAAGAAAAGCCTGGGACCAGATGGCTTCACATCAGAATTCTACCAAACCTTTAAAGAGGAACTAGTACCTATATTACTTAATATTTTCCAAAATATCAAAAAAGAAGGACTACTACCCAACATATTCTATGAAGCAAACATTACCTTGATCCCCAAACCAGGAAAAGACCCAACAAGAAAAGAAAATTATAGACCAATATCACTGATGAAGATTGATGCAAAAATATTCAACAAGATCCTAAAAAACAGAATCCAGCAATACATCAAACAAATATACACCATGACCAAGTGGGTTTTATCCCAGGGTCTCAAGGCTGGTTCAATATACATAAATCTATAGATATAATTCAGCACATAAACAAATTAAAAAACAAAGACCACATGATTCTCTCAATTGATGCAGAAAAAGCTTCTGAAATATCCAGCATCCCTTCATGATCAGAACACTTAAGAAAATTGGCATAGAAGGGATATTCTTAAACTGATAGAGACCATCTACAGCAAATCCACAGTCAATATCATATTGAATGGAGTTAAATTAAAATCATTTCCACTCAGATCAGGAACCAGGCAAGGTTGCCTGTTGTCTCCACTGCTCTTTAACATTGTAATGGAAGTTTTAGCCAATGCAATTAGGAAAGAAAAGGCAATCAAGGGTATCCATATAGGGTCATAAGAAATCAAACTTTCACTATTTGCAGATGATATGATTGTATATCAGGAAAACACCAGGGATTCTACTACAAAACTCTTAGAAGTGATCAAGGAACACAGCAGCGTCTCAGGTTACAAAATCAACACCCATAAACCTAGAGTCTTTATATATACCAATAATAGTCAAGGTGAAGAAACAGTCAAGGACTCTATTCCTTTCACAGTAGTGCCAAAGAAGATGAAATATTTGGGAGTTTACCTAACAAAGGATGTAAAAGATCTCTATAAAGAGAACTATGAAATTCTACGAAAAGAAATAGCTGAAGATGTTAACAAATGGAAAAACATACCATGCTCATGGCTGGGAAGAATCAACATTGCTAAAATGTCCAAAATACCCAAAGCAATATACAATTTTAATGCAATCCCTATTAAAGCTCCACTGTCATACTTTAAAGATCTCAAGAAAATACTACTTGATTTTATATGGAATCAGAAAAAAACTCAGATAGCCAAAATATTACTCAGAAACCAAAACAAAGCAAGAGGAATCACACTACCAGACCTAAAACTATACTATAAATTGATAGTGATCAAAACAGCATGGTACTGGCATTAAAACAGAGAGGTAGATGTACGGAACAGAATAGAAAACCAAGAGATGAACCCAGCTACTTACTGTTATTTGATCTTTGACAAGCCAATTAAAAACATTCAGTGGGGAAAAGATTTCCTATTTAACAAATGGTACTGGGTGAACTGGCTGGCGACTTGTAGAAGACTGAAACTGGACCTACACCTTTCACCATTAACTAAGATAGACTCTCATTGGATTATAATTTAAACTTAAGACATGAAACTATAAAAACACTAGAAGAAAGTGCAGGGAAAACTCATGAAGAAATCAGCCTGGGCAACTGAAGCAGCATTAAAAATACACTATTGGGACCTGATCAAACTACAAAGCTTCTGCACAGCCAAGAACACAGTAAGTAAAGCAACCACACAGCTCTCAGAAAGGGAGAAGATAATTGCAGGTTATGTCTTGGACAAAGAATTAACCAGAATCCACAGAGAACTCAAATGTATTAGCAAGAAAAGAATAAGTGACCCATATCTCAGGGTGGGCAAGAGACTTGAAGAGAAACTTCTCTTGAAGAAAACAAGTGCATGGCCTACAGACATATGAAAAAAATGTTCATCATCCTTAATCATCAGAGAAATGCAAATGAAAACTACTTTGAGATATCATCTAACTCCAGTAAGATTGGCCCACATCCCAAAATCCCAAAAAAAGAGATGTTGACTTGGATGTGGAGAAAAGGAAACACTTCTACACTGCTGGTGGGAATGCAAACTAATATGTTCCTTTTAGAAAGATGTTTGGAGAACACTTGGAGATCTATAAATAGACCTGCCATTCGATCCTACAATTCCTCTACTAGGTTTATATCCAAAAGACCAAAAATCACATTATAACAAAGATATTTGTACCAGAGTGTTTATTGCAGCCCAATTCATAATTGCCAAGTCATGGAAGAAGCCCAAGTGCCCATTGACCCACGAATTGATTAATACATTGTGGTATATGTACCACATATGGAATGGAATATTTTGTAGCCTTAAAGAAAGATGGAGACTTTACCTCCTTCATGTTTACCTGGATGGAGCTGGAACATATTCTTCTTAGCAAAGTATCTTAAGAATGGAAGAAAAAGTATCCAATGTATTCAGCCCTACTATGAAACCAATTTCTTATGAAAGCTAAAACCCCATTATAGCCCAAGAAGAAGGAGAAAGGGGAGAGGGAGGGAAGAGGGTGGTGAATGGTTAGAGGGAAGGTAATTGGTGGGACCACACCTATGGTGTAACTTACAAGGGTACATGTGAAATTTACTAGGTGTAGAATATAAATGTCTAAAAACAATAACTAAGAAAATGCCAAGAAGGCTATGTTAACCAGTTTGATGAAAATATTTCAAATTTTATATAAAACCAGCACATTGTACCCCATAATTGCATTAATGTACCAGCTATGATTTAATTATATATATATAATTAAATAAAAGAAGAAGCTAAAACTGAACCAAGAGTAATCCCATGAAAACTGAGTAATTTACCCAATTGACAGGCCATACTGTGAGAAGTCAGAATGTATACAGAAAGCATGAAAACATGTGTTGGTCATGTAATTACAAATAATTTAATCATATCAGAATATAAGCAACAGAAAATAGTAGATGCATAATCTGTAAAGCTCACTTGGTCCAAGAGGAAAAAAAAATTAACATTATCACTAAAAATTACGCAATATATTACAAGATTTTAAAATTAGACTGCGTAAGTACTAATAAAAAACAAGTTTAAAGGCATCCAAGCTCTGAACCAAAGCTGGTTTTAGTTACCTTTCAAATGCCCCTCCAAGCAACAGAGCCATTATGGTATTTAACTGCACTCTCTGCTAAAGGGTATGTTACACGCACATCGACGCCTTATCCACAGCCTTAAAGAAGGAAGAAAGTTAGACTCATGGAGAAGACAGGAACAGATTTCCAAGAGACAAAGTGAGGTAAGTAATGTAAAGTCCTTTCACTGTTCAATTGGATAACAGGAAAAAATGTCTGAGTACACTACCAGTCCATTTTATAGGAAAGGCAAACTTTCGGTAACATTTTCACATCAATTCTTAAACAAATAAAATAATATACAACAGAGCACAATCAGTTATCTTCTCCAAATGATTGGAAAAAAAATATTTGACTAGTAAAATTGAATAAAACTGACCATATTTTGTGCTATAGCCAGCATGGTATGATCACCTTATCAGGTATCAATCTAAATAATAATGATTTTCAAGGTTTATTCATCAAACAAGATAAATAATTCAATGTTAGACTGAGAAACATATGCAAAGAAACCATTTGTGTCTTCAGTTTGAAACAAAGAAATAAATATAAACCCCCATGTATAAAATTTTGAAAAGGAGATAAAGGAGGGCAGACATTAAAATGTCAGGAATTTAATATAACCTATTCTAAAATTTAAGAGTTCCTGAAAGATAATAAGATAAATGAAGAATGAAGACAGTGAGAGGAAGACATTAAAGATCATGAATTCAAATAAAGAAAGAGGAGGCTTTAAAGCATAATCACATTTCAATAGCTGTCTTCTCGTTACCATCTCTCCTCATCTCTGACCTCTAATTCACACACTGTGAGAAAATTAAATGACTCCAAGATGAAGCCAGCAGTTAAGACCATATCTTTAGTAGAAACTGGATTTCGATGACTGCAAATAATTCAGAGTGAAATACAGCTGCAGTAATCAGGCAAATTTTAAAAGTAGTATCACTGTCAGTAGAAAAGCAGTATATAACTTGTGGGGGTGTACAGTAAGAGAAAGCTTAGTTTATAGAAAGGCAGAAGAAAAAGATATCAAAGACAGTGGGCAAGAGGAGAAAAATGAATAATGAAGAGGAGATACTCACATTTGTATGGAAGGAAGCAAAAGAAGAAAAAGTACAAAATAAATATCGTCTTAAACAACCCTCAAGGAAAGCAGGTATATTTTAAAAGTGACAGATATTAAAAAATTTACAAGTGTTTTTAAATCAAGACCAAGAAGAATGTTCATAAATCAAAAAAAAAAAAAAGCTAAAGAGGTAGAATACAAATAAGGAAAAAAATAGACTTAGTGGACAGTGGAACTAATACCATGTACCCATCTGTAATTTATGGATATTGATATATAAATACAAGCCCTTGAAGAAAAGCCATATTTCTTACTTCTTAAAAAAAAAAACTTCATATTACTCCATAGAAAGCATATTTATAGAAAAATTCTAAAATGTAACTAAAATTTTATAATAAATAAAAATGAAATTATTTGGGAAATTAGACTGCAGATCATAAATACAAGAGTTCCAAAGTATTCATGCCCTGAGCCATACTGAGAATAGTAGCAGGCAAATAGTCATTTATTTTCATCATTAACAAGGTAAATACTATAATTTTATTTCCTAGATAAGCATCAAATACTTGCAGTCCAATTGTAAGACTTTCTTTTCCCTACCTAAATTAATGTATACTTCTCAATTTTTCTCAAGTCTTAAATTTTGTATACCCCTTCAAAACACGATTAGATAAACCAAGGACTTGAAATTAGAGACCAACCAAATGGAAACAAGCAACAATAAACTGCAGCGACAGGACAATTGACGTTAAACACAGTCATCCAAAAATAAAAATTCCAAGTTACAGAACATTTTGTAAATTTCTTTCTAACCCTCTATATCTTGAGTGCTTTCCCCCTCTGAGGTCACTGAATTTAATATTATGATCAAAAATTTTGGGACCCTTCTCCCTGGCAAAGAACTGTTTATGGTGGTCACTGAAGGCGTTTAGCCTTTCCTGTGCCACAGCTATTCCAGGTAAATGAATAGGACGGCCATTTACTCCAGGTTATCGGCACATCAGTCAAGCCAATTGACCAAGAAAGCAAAAACCAACCAAAGATACACTCATAAGATAGTGAGGTTAGGTTTGAAAGATAAATGAGCAAAAGTATAAAAATCTAGGATTCATGGGAAGAATCTAAAAGTGCAATGGAAAATAGATAACAAGCTCAGAGGTAGGCACCTGTATTTTAATTTCTTTGCAGTTCACATGCTCCTTCTAGCTAATCCCAGTGATCATTTTAACTACCACTAATTCAGCCCGCCTGCTCTCCAATCACCTTTAACATTAAGGGGAATATAGACCTCTTTAGGGATATTTTTTCTGCATGCAACTGCAATTCAAAAGCAGTCCTATCTTCCTGACTTCTAACCAAACTTCTAAGTTCAATACCAACACAGAGCATCACACCAATGTGGGCCACTTTGATCCTGTCAACTCTGAGAAGGAACGAAGAACCTCCAGGGATCGACTCAGCTCTCAAAGAACTGAGTACTAATACAATAGCAATAGGAGGCTGAGCTGCATCTCAACTGAGAACTACACAAATCTCCAAGGATGCCAAGAAACATGGTCATATAGAATATTTCTTTTGTTAAAATCCAGTTTGAATGGGATGCTTAATTCAGTCTTTCCATTGACTATCTTGAAATGCCCAACACTTCCAATCTATTACATCTTAGAAAGTAACTCTAAAATTTTCACGCATTACCAAGCCAGGCCAATTTTCTATGCTCTGGCTCTGTTAGTTTTATTTGATGGTATTCAATAATTAGGGCTTTTAAATGCCTTATAAGAGACTTTGGGGCCTCAGTTTAATCCACTCACAAATCACAAGCAATTTATTGTTCCATGAAATCTATTGTTAGGCCCTACCTAGGAAGAAAATTTTCCTTCAATTTCATAGTTTAGGGAAACTGGTTCCAATTCATCAGAGGCACATTTAGAACTTCTTTCTCCTCTAAACAATATTGGAAAATATGCTTTGGGATTCTTCTTACCTAATTGGAGAAAATAGCTGTGGATTCAATATAAGGATTCCCTCTCTGTATCTGTAGCATTTGGTTCAGTGCCTGAGCACAGGAGCAGCGTAATACATGACATGGTATAACTTTTCAGATAACTTCCTATATTGAGATGTCAGAAAACAATTTATTAAAGCACATGTAACATTACTGCATTGAGTATTAAAATATTATTCTCATGGAACAAAATCTATCATTTAATTCCAATATACACTTCATATAATGGAAACCCCTTTCTAAAAAGAAAATAATATGTAACACTTTTGTTTTTTGCATGAAGCATGGAGTATTTGAATTTATTCAATATAGTTTATAGTTTTAATAATACATGTGTTTTTTCAAAATATAAAAAACCTTCAATACATGAAACCTAAAAATGTATAAAAAGTATAAAGGAATGAAAACCTTTGGTGATCTCACCAGCCAGAAATAACTGAGTTACCAGTGTAGTGTAGAATTTAAAGTTTCATTCTATAATTATGGTATGTATATATGTAGGTCATCATCACTAATGGAAAATAGTACCTTCAGATTTCCTCCTCATCACTCAGTCTTCCTCGCTGATCAAGGCACATAGAGAGGGGGCAGGTAGTAGAATTTAACAGAGCAAAGCACACACTTTGGTGTCAGGCAGATGGGGGTCACGATCTAGATCTTCTCCTTACTAGTGTTGTGTTCTGAATATGTTAGTAGATCATACTCTCTTTATCTGGAAAACAAGGATGATAACGCTACCTTGTACGATAGCTACAAGAACTAAGTGAGACAAAACTTACTAAATGCAGAATACAAGTGTCTTCATACAATAACTAAGAAAATGACATGATGGCTATGTCAAACAGTTTGATGAAAACGTTTCAGATTGTATATGAAACCAGCACATTGAACCCCTTGATTGCACTAATGTACTCAGCTAGGATTCAACAAAAAAAAAAAAAAAAAAAAGAACTAAGTGAGATAGTATATGGAAAAGCACTACAGATCAAGCAAGACCCAGAGAAGATGTTGAAAACTCAAGACCCATAACTCTCTTCTCTCTTTCCTAGAATAAGACAACTGAAGAGCAGATGGTGATTCAGTACTAGGCAAAGACCCATCCATCTCAAAAGTTTTGGCTTGAAGCATTTGCTTGGAGGCTAGGAACAGATGGGCTGTCCACGAGGAGGGAGAAGGGCTCCTCAATTGTTTGGTACAACTGGGGAGCTCACTGCTAACATAATAGTTTTTCATCTGTGAACTCCTCAAAAACCATTGAATACCATAGTTAATAAGGGAATGCAATTCTACTCAATTAATCATGAACTTTTATTTATTACCTCTTAGCAGCCCGTCTGTGCTCAGAGAGGATCAAAGTTGCTGTACCATACTCAGCATTCAAAATATAACAATGCTTAAATTCTACCCTTGAAAAAGCTAACTTTAAAAAATAGTGGAATTAAAATGTTGGTATCTGTGGATACAGCGAACAAATTCCTCTCTTGTTCTGATGCTTTATAAAGCTGATCTGGGATTATAGTTCCAACTGAATTCAAACTTCACACTCAGATTAGGCCTTCCATCTGCAAAGACAAGTTAAGAACTTGGCCCACTAAACATTATAGAATAAGGAGAGTAAGCCAAGAGTTGTGCGAAGCTCCAAACATCTCCAGGATGTTTTCAGTTTTTTATATCAGAGACCTCGGAGGTTTGATTCTGAACTGGGGCTGTGAGCTGTGTGAGTTCACATCGTCACATTAGGAATATGCCAGACATATTCCTACTGTAGTCTGAGAAAACAAAACCTTACTGCTTCCCATTAGAGCTCAGTGGCGCCTGTTCTCACATTACTCTGGTTAACCTTGGGTTAAAGAACATGGGGATAATAATGGCATAAACTTTTCACAGTTCACTTAAAACTTTATAAGGATTTATAAGGCTTGGTTCTTTGTAGAGGATGCATTAATATATGAAACAAGCATGTTTTTTAGTTTAACTCTTTGGCCATGTGTGTTTTCAGGGTCACCATTTCAGCAAAATATAGGCAATTTTGATGTTTTTTTAATAAAGTGAGAGAAGGCAAAGCTTTACAGTTCACTTGGATAAAGCTGTATGACCTACATACCATGCATTAAAAATAATTATTATGCTGTTGCCAGACAGTATGGGGTATATTACTGCAGCTACCATCATTAGACATGCCTCAGCATAGCTGTTAAAGAATCCAGATGGTGGTTTTCAACTTTATCTCCATGGTGCCTCTAGGAAGTACATGTTACAATCACAGCCTCCTACTTACTTCAAAGTTTTATAAATAGAGCCAACAGAAGAAGGGGCCTCCTGCTGTTATTGGTGGGATGTAACTTCAGTAGTCATTACCCTCAACAGAAATCAAAATGGCATGTGCAATAGAATGCCCTGGTTCATGGTAGCAAATTTGTGACCCAAGGGAATATACTAGTACAGAGAGGAACTTCTCAACGAGGCCACCTTTTCTCTTAATTATATTCCTTTCTTTAAAATGTGTATTACCACTCCAATGGAAAAGGAGAGGAGAGGAAGTGAATATATGATTTAATTTTCCATAAAAATGGATTCTAATCAGGTGTTATTATAATTAAAACAAAGAAATACTCAAGTAGAATAAGAACAATAAGATGAACTAAACCAACAATGGGTCAAACTCTGGTTATCTTTAGGGATATAATTCAGCTGCAAACATCACCTGTAAATCTAATAAAGGATTTTTGTGTATTAAGCATAATTTTCCTTAGTGTAATCACAAGGGTGTAATGGTTTCAGCTTGCTAAAAATTATGGTGGGAGCTATTATGCTGTGATGATCTTTTATAACTTTTTATATATTTAATTTTGCATTAAGACAAGTTCCAGCACTGGACAATTTCAAGTTTAATAGTCGCTAAATATTTAATTCCATTCACTGATCAGGTATTTCTGCCAAATAAATCTAAACATATGACATTGTTGAATTGATAATATTTGTCAAAATGTAAAATGCATATATCCTTCAGTCCAAAAATTGACTTTTAATAACTCATCCTGCAAAGGTTCTGCCAGCCAGCTATACACAAAAATATGTTCAAGCTAATTGAAATTTTTTTATAAAAAATAAAAACAAAAACAACTAGAAATAACTAAATTTCCATCAATAGGAAACTAGTAAAATTACTACAAATACTACAAATGAATTAGGTCTGTATTTACAAACATGGTAACATCTCTCAGATACATTAAGTTTTAAAAAAATGAACAATAGTGTATATAGTATAAACTCACTAATATTTCCTAATTGTTTCATTCATTAAAATACTCACATACATTTTGAGTTAATTTTTTCATATCTGTCTACCTATATTTCCATGATCTAAAGTGGGTTGAGAGACTCAAGTATACTATTTTAGTTGGTATCACTTAATATTTTTAAAATAATTATATTTCTTTCCTTCCTAAAGCATGTAAAAATTATAAGCTTTGTAGGTGCACTTTGCTTGTTACCTAAAAAGGATCCTATTTACTGTTCCTGAATTGCACTATGACTTGGGATTAAGACATGAAGAACTGTCACTCTGGCCTAACAGGCCAGTGACTGCTCTTTTCTCTATTTTCCTGGACAGAGAAATTTAAATCATATCTTTCACTAACTATATTCTTTTCAAAACATTTTTGTTTATTAATACTTTTAACATGATAAAGTAATAATGTTCCTAGTTGGGACAAACAGAAGATATGGGAATTAACATGATTTTATCACATCCTAAAAGTTTTCATTAATAATATTATGTAATAGAAATAATTTTAGAAATATTACAAAAGGGAAGAATGTTGTACATAATTTATATTTAATTTATTAAATGGAAAATAATTTATTTTATTAAATTTTAGAGTAGTTTGGGATCATCAAAGAAAGGTAGAAAGCAGAGAGTTCCTATATACTCCCCCTCCTCTCTCTCTTCCCACCACCCCAGTTTTTTGTTGTTGTTAACATTAGTGTAGTATGTCTGTTACAGTGGAGGAGCCAATACTGACACATTATTTTGAGCTAAAATATCTATTATCATTTAGTTCAAAGAATATTTTGATTTCCATCTTAATTTCTTCCTTGACCCAGCTATAAGTCCGCTGTAGTTGTTTAGTTTCCATAACTTTGTCTAGACATGAGTGATGCTGTTGAGAAGACACATGGTATAATTCTACTTTTTTTTTTTTTTAAGAGACAAAGTCTCACTTTGTCACCCTTGGTAGATTGCTATGGTGTCACAGGTCACAGCAACCTCCAACTCCTGGGCTTAGGTGATCTTCTTGCCTCAGCCTGCCGAGTAGCCGGGACCACAGGCACCCATCACAACGCCCGGCTATTTTTTCTTGCAGTTTGGCTGGGGCCAGGTTTGAACCTGCCACCCTTAATATATGGGGCCAGCACCCTACTCTTGAGCCAGAGGCACCACCTGGTATAATTCTATATTTTTTTAATTTGTTAAGATATGTTTTGGGCCCAGGACATGATCAATCTTAGAGAATGTTCCATGAGTTGATAAGAAGGACATATATTCACTGGTTTGTGGGTGGACGGTTCTACAAATATATGTTAGCCCCATTTGTTCTAGAGCTCTATTTAAGTACATTGCTTCTTTGCATATTTTTGTTTTGGAGAATCTGCCCCATTCTCTTAGTGGACTGTTGAAGTCCCCAGCTAGTACAATGCTGTTTTTTATCATTTTGTTTATATCAAGTAGGATTTGCTTTATGAATCTGGGTGTATCTGTGTTAGCTGTGTAAATATTTAGGATTGTTATGTCCGCTTGTTGAATTGTTCCCTTTACCAATATATAATCACCATCTTTACCTTTCTTTAGTTTTGTTGATTTGAAATCTATGTTAGCTGATATGAATTTTCTTTTGGTTCCATTTCAATAAAACACTGTCTTCCATTCCTTCACCTTGAGTCTGAATGAGCCCTGTGGGTTAGATGCATGGATTAGATGTGCTTCTTGGAGACACAGATTCTTGGCCTGTGTTTTTTCCAGTTAGCTAGCCTATGTCTCTTGACTGGGTAGTTCAAGACATTCACATTTATTGAAAGAATTGATAAGTAGGGTGGATTTCTGTTCTTCTTGCTGAAATATCACCTAACTCCACTGAGAATGACATTTATCATAAAGTCCCAAAACAATAGATACTGATGTGGATGTGGAAAGAAATGAACTCTTAAACAATGTTGGTGGCACTGAAAATTAGTCAACCTCTATGGAAAACAGTATGAGATGCTGCAAAGAACTAAAAGTAGACCCTCCATTGGATCGGTAATAATTTTAGCCAAAGGAAATAGAAAAGTCAATTCATCAAAAAGACACTAGAATGTTTATTGCAGTATAATTCACAATCACAAGGATGTGGAATCAAGGAATCAGTCCAAGTGGCCACTAATACATGAGTGAATTAATAAAATGTGGCCTATGTATAGTATGGAATGCTATTCAATCATAAAAAAAGGTAGTGCCCTTTGTAACGATTTGGATGGAAATGGAGACCATTCTTCTAAGTGAAGTATCACAAAAATGGAAAACCGAATACCACATGTGGTCACTATTAAATTAAAGCTTATTGATCAATATAGCAATTTACTACACATATGATAATAAAACTTGGTAAAAACTAGGCAGGTAAGAGAGGAAAGATGGAAATAGGTAAGATCACATCTAACAAATATAATGCACCCTCTCTAGGAAATGGGCACACTTATAACTTTGACCCAAACTTCACAAAAGCAAATCATATAATCAACATTATTATATTCCTGTAATATTCTGAAGAAATAAATAAGTAAATAAAGATCCCTAGATTACATTATGTTGTATTCTTTTTGTTGGACATGCAAAGGACTTTAATTAATGTCTAATGACTTGGATCCACCATGCCAGAAACATCTGTTTATTTAAAACTGGCTCTAGGAATCTGCTTAAGATTGACATCAGAGTAAAAAATCGAAGTGGATAATGCAGTAAATATTTTTTTCCTCTTACTTTCTACCCAAAGTACTCGCTACCTCTCATGGCCACAGACTCAGCAGTTATAACTTTTTTTTTTTTTTCAGGAACAGAAGGAAATCTGTGATTCATGGCTTCCTTATATGTCTCTATTTCTAGGAAAGTTTGCATTAGAAACCATTGTCTAGAGAGCTGAGCTGACCATATAAGCCCCCAAGAAGCTGCTTACAGCATAACTACAGATATCAGAATTAAAGGGCTGCTGGGCCCATGGATTTTGGTTTGCAGGGAACGTACAGCAGTTTACCAACCAGTATGCTGTAACTGTGAACTGTCCCTTTAAGCTGACTCTGTTAAAATGGACTTCAAAACAACTAGAAACATTTTTCTTTCAAAAGAGATTTATCAGAGCTCTAGCTGAATTTCAACTCATCGCTATCTGTTTATGGGATTGGTCTGTCGCATGACTTTGGAAAGCTCGTGTTTTGTTTATTCACTGGTCACATTTGACGTTAGTGTGAAAAAATACACTGTTACTGGAAATATTGTGGACATTTCTCAAAACAAAACAAAAACACGCACATAAGAAACCTAAAAACCATACAATCTAGCAATCCCACTTCTGGGTATTTTATCCAAAGGAGAGGAAGTCTTTGTATCCAAAAGACACTTGCCTCCCTATGTTTACTGCTGCCCCGTTCACAATAGCAAAGATCTGGACTCAACCTACGAGTCTACAAACTAACAAATAAATAGAGAAAATGTGGTATATACACAAAAATAGTATATTATTTGACCATAAAAAGACTATATTCATGTCATTTGTGGCAAACTGCAGATCATTGTGTTAAGTGAACTAAGCCAGGTACAGAAAGACAAATATTGTAGTTTCTCATTAATACATGTGGGTGCTTAATTTTTATGGAGGTAGAAAGTAGAATGACAAATACCAGAGGTTGGAAAGGGTGGGGAGGGATGGGGAAGAAGAGAGGTTGGTTAATAGATACAAATATACAGTTAGAGGAATAAGTTCTAATGTTTGATAGCAGAGGAAGCTGACTATAGTTAACAGAAGTGTCACATATATTTCAAAGTAGCTGGAGGACAATATTTGAAATGTTCTCAACACACAGAAATTAATACCCAAGGCAATGGATGCCCTAAGTACCCTGACTTGATCATCACACATTCCACACATATAACAAAAGATCACATGTATCTTATAAATAAGCACAAATGTTATGTATCAATAAAAATAGCATAAATTATAAACTCAAACCACATAGCATAGGGTCTACTTTATACGTAGCATATACTTATATAGTAGACATAGATACTTCATATCTACATCAAGTTTAGCAAACAAATCTGTCATAGGTAAAAAGAGAGAGAGAAGAACAAAGTTAGTACTTTTATCTGGAATGAAGAAAAGTAACCCAATAATATTATTAGAAAAAATATTATTCCTAAAAGTGAATCGGGTTTGGCATTTTTAAAACAAAATAGAATAATACAAAAATTTAACTTAGATTGAGTTCCATTCCAGTCACCAAATTGAGGCAAAATGTGGTACACAGTAGTATACAATCTTTAACCTCAAACAAAAATAAAATCTTGACTTGACCCTGTAATTTAAACTAAATAACATTTAAAATATAATTATGTCAAATATATAAGATTGTACCACCTTACAACGTTATTAAAATGTGCCACCTTTGCCACTGAAATCTCAGTGAGACATTAAAAAGTGTATAAAAAAGTAAAAAAATCGGCCTGTCTTTTAGAGTAAGCTGCAACAGTTTTGAAATACGCAATTTAAGAAAAATGGCTAATTTTTGTTTAGCTAATCAAACAGTAGGAAGTGTTATAATGGATAATTGTGCTACCCAGTTTATCATTATAATTTGACATTTACATAGGTCTCTTTATTTTCAAAATGTTATACAACCATTTTTCTTGGTTCTATCAATATACCTTGAGAGATAAATTAACTCTTCCATTCACATTTTACAAATGAGCACGCAGAAGGAAAGCAAGAAGCAGCGAGTCAGATGCAAAGCTAAGCTAAGAAATTCCTGCCCCAGCAGGCCTATGCTGCTATTTTTTTGTCCCTCAAGGAACCCCAAGCCTTTCTGTTTGAAATTTTTCAAAGAGAATTAAGCTGTCAAACACACGTTCATGAGCAAGGCCCCTCGCTTTTACAGCCCAGGTGGTCCAATTACAGATTTAGCCTCCAGTAAATTCAGATACAACATAATACGGCGAGTCGTGATTGCTATAGTCTTAACAATTCTTTATTTTAAAGCAGACATCAAAGATGAAAAATAACATGTCTTGGCCGAAGGGTAAGATTTTCTTTACAACCCTCCCTCCTCAGTGTTTTCTCTGCTCTCGCTAGAACAATGTTAGCACTGCCCAGGCTCCATTCGCCACAGCCCCGGACATTCTCCGGCTCTGCCCCAATATTACAAAGAGGAAATGAGGCCTATAAAAATGGCATACACGCGCAGAGACGGGAGGGCCTTATCTGCCATGTGATGGGAAACTTGAGGAGAGTGCGGAATTCACACATCTCAGCCGCAGTGCTCCTTCCCCTTTTCTTCCTTTCATGGCTCAGCTCCAAATTACCCCATCGCCATCATCACCCCCACCACACCGCGCTGCCAGTGATGAACTTGTGCACAGAGAGTCACCTGACAGGGTAGCAGCGTTCTCTCCGTGAATAACACAGGGCCTAAAAGAGTACACAGCTCTGGGCGGCGACTGTGGCTCATGGAGTAGGGCGCCGGCCCTGTATACCGAAGGTGGCGGGTTCAAACCCAGCCTCAGAGAACTGCAAAATAGAAAAATAGCTGGGTGTTGTGGCCGGCACCTGTAGTCCCAGCTACTCGGGAGGCTGAGGCAAGAGAATCGCCTAAGCCCAGGAATTGGAGGTTGCTGTGAGCTGTGTGATGCCACAGCACTCCACTGAGGGCGGGAAAAAGTGAGACTGTCTCTACAAAAAAGAAAGAATCCATAGCTCAGGAGGTATGTATGCCACTCAGATACTGAATGCTCATCACACAACCATTTATGATTAAATGAGTTTTCAGCTTTGAAAAGATCCTGAAAGAATTCAGATATTTAAGGTAGAATAGTTAAACATTTGGGGAGCTTCGTCTGGGTTAATGTAACTTTTGTAAAGCACAATGGACTAGGCTCAGCGCCTGTGGCTCAACGGGCTAGGGCGCCAGCCACGTACACCTGAGATGGCGGGTTCGAATTCAGCCCGGCCCGCCAAACAACAATGATGGCTGCAACCAAAAAATGGCCAGGCGTTGTGGCAGGCGCCTGTAGTCCCAGCTACATGGGAGGTGGAGGCAAGAGACTCGCTTGAGCCCAGGAATTGGAGGTTGCTGTGAGCTGTGATGCTACAGCACTCTATCCAGGGTGACAGCTTGAGGCTCTGTCTCAAAAATAAATAAATAAATAAATAAATAAATGTTCTGGATCAAATCCCAACTTCATAAAATTAACTTGGGTCAGTCTGATGGTCAGAGATGATGGAGGCAATAGTCAAGCCGAATAACTTGAAAAAAATAAAAAGAGAAAACTCAATCCTTCTATGAATACTGTTATTTTTGGTAAATGGCCTTCTATGTCAAGAGCTCAGAAAGTTAACAAGGCCTAATGGTGGCAAAAATAGGTGAGATTATTAAAGAAAAATTAATTCATCATCCTTAGGCAGAAGCACCTCTTCCTCCAACTGCACAATTTGAAACTTTCTCAATCAAAAATATACCTACTTACAAATATATTTTATATGCTTGAAATTATGGCAAATGAAGTAGTTGAATAAAATGTGACTTATTTAGCAGTACATATATGAGTGTGTGTGTAATCTCTCAGAATTAACTCTTTGGCAATGTATTTTATTGCTGAAGTTCTACATTGATCCCCAAGTTTAAAGACAAAAACATAAACAAAAAGATGTGATTATGCACGAGATTTGAAAATAAGATTGTCTTATTTATTAAGCTTCTGATTTTCTATGTCTCTGGAAAATAATAATTTAATGACACTGTTGTGTTCTACACATATTTTTAAATGAAATTATATATATGTACATTAAATGTACATATATATTAAATTTCATCCTAAAATAAACAGAATTTCATACTTAGTCATAAAATGTTATTCAAAACAATAAAACCCTAAATGCTAAACATAGATTTTCATTCATTCTATATTCATCTACTAATTCATACCTCACATTCTAGTTTCAGAATCCTCTTTTATTATTTTTATCAAATCTTCTAAAAATAGAATTTAAAAAAATAACATTCTAACTTCCAGGATTTTCATACTCCTATCTTAAGGATCACATAAATTTTGTTTTATAATTGAACTCCTCACCCTATTAAAATGAATAAATAAATAAAAACCCTTTCAAAACTATTTGCCACATTTCCTTGTTCACTAAATTGATTAGAAATTGTTCTATTTCTATTTCTGACACTTTGATGTTCATAAATTATCCATGACTTGTGTTTCACTGGCAAAGTTATGTTCAGAAATGGAGAGACACTCAGTATCCTGAGTCAGGTAGTGAAGCTTCTATTTTATGGAAGCAGGGCTCTGATTTTTACTAGCCTTTTCTAAGTACATTAACAGTGTAAGCTATAGTTTTTAAAGCATCTATAAATTATAAAATAGTGTTGATTATAAAAGTGTGTGTCTATGGTTATATCTCTAAAAGCCCTATAACATACTGGTATCTGCCCACTCTATAGAAAGGCCAAAAAGATGCCCTTGAAATTCATTTTAACTCCTTCATCTTGACCTGTACCACAAATCAAGAATGAAAATCAATGGCTGTTTATTATATATGCACCAAGCAATGTGCAATTACAAGAGCAATATAAAATAGCTGTCAATTCATCATTTTCTCTCCTTTGTATTTTATTGCTGATTGAAATCACTTACACCATACATCAAAGAAATTAAATAAGAGTAACCCGTGTAAACATTTAAGATTACGTTTTCCTAAAAGAGAACATGGATGCCCCCAAACTGGCAAGTTTACAAGTGTATTTGCCTACAATTCTACCAGATCTCTTCCCCAAAGCTTACTCCACACCCCAATTCAATTATTCTAGTTCCAGATCCCAGGTGCCATACAAACTACATCTTGACAGAAAAAAAGGCCAAGTCTTCTATACTCTCTTCATTCCTCCCAGAGTAGACCTTACAATATCCAGCATTTGCTTAAGTTTAAAACTATATGGCTGATTTTGCTAATGATGTTGAATCATTCATCTCAAAACATTACCTTTGCCACAATTTGTTTAATAATATCATAGAAATAATGTTTGATATATTAAAGTCGATAATTATAGGAAGCCAGTGTTGTAAAAGACCTTAGAGATTATTATGTCTACAGCTGTGATTCTCAACCATTTTTTCATTATCATGCTCCCAGGAGAATTTTTAGGCAATGTTCATCTAGTCTATCCTCCCCCCATGAAATTTAAATATTACATCTATCCTCTATATTTGTTTGTCAACTCCTTGTATCCCTCTTCTTTATACATAAAAAGAGTATGGCTTTTTGGCTCTCTAAAGAACCAATTTTTATCTCCTTCAGGTGATATTATCTGTGTGTTGAATGCATTTGTCAGTTACACAAACAAGACTGAAATAGAGCTAGCAAAATAATAAGAGACTGTTATCGTATGGTATTAGTTGATTATGGTGGGACAAGAGTTGTACCACCTGCCTTTACAATCACTAATAAGATACTTAAATAATTCGTCTCTAGAAGAAAATTTAAGGAAGAAATAATACCACCATTCCCATATAAATTATATCTTCCTATCTAATGTTTTTCTCCATTTCTCTTTCACTGATAGTATGCGTATCATTCCCTTTTGTCATCCTAGTAAACCTGAAGGAATAGGTTTCTCTCTTTCTTAGGTTACTTATGACTTCTACTTTTCCATTCAACTTTTCTCTGCTCATCACAGCAGCTTTTCATAGCATCATTCATCAACAATAAAACCCAGCTTAAAGACAAATGAGCACCCATCGTATATAAGAACACATATACACATATAACACATATGTAAATACATGTATACATATTATTTCAAAGCGGAGAAAAGGCCATGTATGGTGGTACACGCTCTTCACTGCTGAAGACTAAAAGCATGGTGGTACACGCTCTTCACTGCTGAAGACTAAAAGCTACCCTATGATACGATGGATTGTAGAGACTGTTTATGATGACATTTCAACATTTCAGTTTCTCGTCTCATCATGACAAATTCCTAAGTAAGCCAGTTCCTTTCAGAACAGCTTAAGTCACACTAGGGAACCAAAACATTCAAAATTACAATATTTGACAAAGCAATAGCAAAAGGCAGAATCAATAAAAACAGATCTTAGACCAGGGCAAAAAGCAATCAAACACATGCAAAAGAAAGTGGTCAACTCAGCAGCTTTCTAACTAATCATATTAATTACCCAAAACCCAAAGAAATAAGGGCCAAGAAGACTCTCAGGAAATCTGCACTAGTGGAAGTATCTTTCATGCTGTGCATTGATCTTTGTTGAACGTAGGACTTAAATTTCATGTCTAAAGTGGTATAGTTTGCATCATAGAGTTTTTCTATGATTTTATGAAATGAATATGGAGATGGAATGTAGGTCCTTGTCTTGACTCCAATCCTCACTGATTCTACTTTTCCTGGGCAAGTGCCTTAACTCTGGAGTCACTCATACAGTAGTCAAAGTTGACTATGAGGTCAAATAAGATAATGAATATGAGTTATGAAGCTTCCAGGTTACTATAAAAATAAAGAAGTCCCATTTCATTATTACTGCTATCCCATAGTGACCTTAACTAGTCTTTTCTATTTTAAATGTATATCAAGCAATATTTTGCTTGCATCTAGTTTCAATGGGATAATATTAAACTATGAACAAAATATGATTCTGGGAATATTCTCTTGAAGTCTTGATGGCAAGGGACAAAAGTTGCAGGTAGTGATAGTGAGTGCCATGAAAGAGTCTGTCTCTTTCCTGCTCCTAACATAGTTACAAGGTTTACCCCATATATTCAAAACTTTACATTCTTAGCTTTTATTCTACCGAAAATCATTAAGTGAGTCCCATGGTTCTGAACCCTGAACTAAACAGTAGTAATGAGGAAGTGGCCATCAAGGACTCCAGCTGGGGACAAGAGATTGTAAATAGTAGGAAAGAGGCTCAAATACAATTCGTATTCAGAGAGAGGTGAAGAAACAGAGTTTCTGCAACTTTACATTTGCTGATGTTGTTATACTTCATAAGCTCTATTAAGGTCTAGGTAGGTATGGACTATACCTATTTCCCTAGCTTCCCAAAGATGAATATATAAATGAAATGCAAACTGGAAATTTGAAGTTTTTAGGTAAAAATATACATCATGTGTGACATCTGGTCACTGAAGATGCCCCTGCTATTCTTCTGCCCCAAACTGGCCATCACAGCATCTCTGCTAAATTTCCTTAGAACTCACATCACATTGTATCTTGTGTTGGAGCTTTGCAGGTATATTCTGCATCTATCACCACTCTCCCCAGAGGATTGGAAACTTCTTGGGATTAGGGATTGCATGTTAGTCATTATCCTATCCCCAAAATGACAGGAACAACTTACTGCGGCACATGCTAGACACCAAAAAAATGTTTGCTTAGTTGAAATGAACAGAGAAGATAGAATTGGAGGCAGAAATTCCCATAGTTTTTTTACGTGGTACTCTGAGATCATAGGACCTTCTGTCTACATGAAGAGTATGTCTTTAAAATTTCCCAATGAATTACTTTAAAATACAGTCTAAATGCAAGAAAGAGAAAGAAGAGAGAGAAGATTTTGAAATACGATTCTAACTAAAAAGGGAAGAAAGGAGTAAATTATGAGAAAGCCCCATTAGGATTTATCATGGTAACTTCTACTCTTAACCTTTACTTCAACCTCCCATTTATAACATTATTGATCTTCTGAGTAGTTTGTTTTAAAGCATGTTTCTCAAGGTTCAATTAGACTATACAAGTGAACCTGTGCCTTTTAAAATGACAAACTACAAACCTGCAGCTTGAGGAGACAGTTAAAAGAGAGCCTCGGATACAAATTTCAGTGCAATCACTATCTGGCTTGCCCTTTAGCTGGCCAACACTCTTCCTCAGTCAAATTAGGTTCAATGTTAGTTTAGCTTTAAGTTGTAAATATATTTCCTACTTTCTTAATTGTTTAATTTCTTCAGTGCTAGTCAGCAAAAGACTTCCGTGTAACCAAGAGAGTTTCACATGGAGGTGCTGGAAATAAGGGCTTGAGCTCGTGATTAATACTGTTCATCTCTTGCCTTTCTAGTCACAAGCTTCTGATCAATATGCTTAGGTGTTGTTCCTACTGACTGAGCAGAATTGAAAGTTGGAGCTTCCTTTGGCTCCAACAGTAATTCATGTGCTGTAAACACAGTCTGGTGAGTTGTCCCATGCCTCAGCACTTTACAGGGAGCTGAGACTATCAGAAGAGAGTTGGGGTTTGATTTCTGCTTATGCTCCTGTCATGCACTGCAGCCATTGACTTTTTAGGAAGCACAGATTCGCTATGTGTCCACCCAAGGGATGATTTTTGTGCCCGGTTGAACTCCATGAAGGAATAATTTTATTAGCTAACGCCAATTTTTCTGTAAAGTACCATTTTTTATTTTTACTTAATACATGATAAACAATTTGTTGTTATGATAAACAATTTGTTAATGTGTGTTAAAACAGTATCACTGATATACTAAACCCAGGATTTCTTATATTGCTTCATTCAAAGTAAGTCAATCAGTATTTAGAAATAGAAAAATTATATCTGTGATGTAGGAATTTTACATTTGGAAAAACATAACTTTATAACAAAAGTCGATTCCTTGAGGACAAAGTAGAAAAGCCACATAGAGTAGTATTGATACCGGAATTTTAGGTTCTTGGTCTTGGGGATTCAAAGGAATCTACGGACCACAAGAGTAGTGGTAAGTCAGGATTTGTTTACAGGAAAGAAGAATTACAAGTAGAGGAAAAACCAAAGCTCCAGGCAAAGAAGACCCAGGAGGGGAACAAGGCCGAGGTCCAGCCGAGGTCTGCCCTGTCTGCCTTGTCTGCCCTTGAGCTCTCTGCTTGGGGGTTTATATATTCCCAGGGAGTTGTTTTGCCAGAACTTCTTAGGGCATGGGTGTTCATCAGTTACAGCCACCTGTCTAAGGAAGACCCGGGCCCTGGAAACTGACATGATATTGACCAGTCAGATATGCAGGAGGAGGAGACAGCAAAGCAGCAGTGTCTTCCACACAGGTGTCAGACCCTCCCGCAAGCAGGTTCTCCATCCCCCACAGCATCAGCACTGCCAGGGCCAAGGTGGTGGTTGTAGGGCCGCTTTGTCCTGCATCAGTATCATGTTAACCTAGCATTTCTTTTTTTTTTTTTTTGATATAACAAAGCACCATAGCACATCCAGCTCTAGGTGAAGATAAGTACCTGGGAAATCTCCAGAATAAAAATTTTCTGGTTGTTAACCTGCTGAAATAATTTATGAATTTAGCTTCACCAAAGAT
>CAUYON010072796.1:0-37875 GCA_963573935.1 Arctocebus calabarensis | reverse complement strand
AAAAAAAAAAAAAAAAAAAAAAAAGACAGGTGAAGGTTGGCAGTCCCCGGAGGAGGGCACACCTGCAAGGCCAGGAGGGGACAGGAGGAGCCCTTGAGGCTGGGGCTTCCTTCTCCTCTGGGAAGGCTGGGGTTGACTTTCTGCCCCTGCCATGGAGGCGGGGCCCTAAACACGCCTTCAGCACCTACCCCATGAACGACTCCAGACCCCACAAACTTTGCCTTTTGGGCAGGAGGACTGAACAGACACTATCTGAAAGGAGAGGGACAGGGACCAGCACCCCAAGGACAGGGGGTGGTGGGCCAGCACAGACCATGCCCCCTGCTGAGCTGACAGTGACTCTTTTCTGCACCTCCAGAGCCGCCTTGGCAGCACCCTTATTCCCTGCGTGCCTAACCATGTCCCTCTCCTTACTTCATGGCGCAGCCGGGCCCTGAGACCTGTGGGGGCTGCTCTGAAGCAGCCGCTTTGGGTCCCCGGTGCCCCCAGAAGCCTGGCAGCAGCACAGCAGGGCCCACACGGGGGTGGAGGGCAGCATGCACTGCTTCTGGGCCCCTGCTGGTGTGTGACTCAGTCAGGGCTTCCAGGGGGACGGAGAGGGGACAGCGAAGAGCCCAGGCAGCCACTGCTCGTCCTGCTCCTCCTCTGGCAGAGGGAGATTGTCTGGGGACTTGAAAATGGTCCCACCCTAGCAAACCTACTTTTTCTTCCCCTTAACACAAACAAGACAGCCCCCCCTGCCATGCAGCCAGCAAGATCCAGGCTGAGCCCTCAACCCAGCTGCAGTGACATTGTGTGTTTTTGTCTTTTGTGGTTTCTCCTCTGGGGTTAGGCAATGTCTCATTTCTCGGCATAACGACCGACCCAGCAGGCCTCTCTGTGGTGTCAACACAGTGTCATGGGTGGAGGGGGCTGGGGTTCAGGGCAGGGCTGCTCCACGCCCACCTCTGGGCTTCCTGGGCTCCTTCTGAGCCTGTTAACCAACTAGGAGGTCCCACTGTTCCCTGGAGGGTGCTGGGTGGTGGGGAGAGGCTGGCGGAGGAGTGTTCTAGTGAGATTAAGACACAGAGAGTGCCTAAGGCAGCGGGAACTGCCCCTGGGACCGGTGCCACTTTATCACCAACCACCCACTCTGGCATCTTGGCCCCAAGGAGGTCCTAGGCCCTGGGCCAGCACCCCTCCCCAACAGCCATGCCGGCTGGGATGGGCCCCACTGTATGATATCCTGGCTTCCTGGAAGTCAGCCCTGGCCTGGCTTCTCTCCTCATCTCTGTCACCCTCCGTGTCCCCAGCTGACCCTGCTGCCTCCTCTGAGGGCTACTCGGGGAGTCGGTGCCAGGTGCCGCATGTTGTCTCACCTCCAGGCCTCGGGTGTTGCCAAGGGGTGGCAGAAATCTGTAGGGCGGGGCTGGGCCCAGGCCTCGGCAGTGCAAGGTAGTGGCAGCAATCTTCTTGCACTGCCGAAGGCTACCACAGGGCTCCCTACGCTCCTGTGTTCAAGCCAGCCAGGAAGGGGCTCCGGCCCGGGCCCTGCAGCCTTCACAGGGGCTCCTTGGAGCTTCCACCCCACTACCCGGTTCATGCTGGTTTCTAGGTCCCAGACCCTCCTGCCCCATCTCTAGCCCTGGCCCTGTCTGACTGTGGTCCCGGGAGCCCACACCGTGTTCGCTCCACTCCCTCTATGTCAATTCCAATAGAACATTCTCCCCTTCCCCAACCTGCCTCCTGGTTTGGGCAGCCCGTGACCCTCACTGTGGGCATCTAGGGAAACTGTAGCCTTTCTGACATCAGGAATGTGGTAAGCTGGCCAGCTCCTGCCACTCCTCGATCCTTGGTGGGGAGGGCACCGTCCAGAGGAAGGCCCCCCGGCATGGCCTAGAACTGCTGAGTCACTTGCCCCAGACCCCATGCTTCAGGAGGGAGATGAGCCACCCCCTAAACCCCTGTCCCTTGCAGCTGGAAGCTTTCCTAGCTGCTGGCCCAGTAGGCCCTGTAGCAGCCAGGGAATGCAGAGGTGGGGGCGGAGTCTCCACTTCCTAGACCCCAGGGCCAGAGAGTGTAGCCCCCTCCCCAAGGGGAAGTTTCAGCCACAGCCACAGGCTCCCCATGGTGACCTAAGTGGAGTCTCTCCCCCACCCCTTTGCTAGTGGGGGCTCCAGAAGCCGCTTTGTCTCATCGCCCTCTCTCAGTCATCCTCTCTGGCTCAGAGTCGGAAAGGGAAAGTGAGCAGGAGGGGACGGGCTGTACTGGGGAGCACCTCCTGGAGCCAGTGTAGCTGGGAGCTGCCTGGCCAGCTAGTTAGTAACCAACCCTGGCAGAAGGCCTTTCTGCAATGCCCTTTGTCTCTGTGCCCCTCTGACGCTCTCTGTTCCTCCCAATGGCCTCTTCCCCAGCGCTCAGTCCCAGAGGAGGAAATGAAAAAACTGGGAGGTGCGGGACCCTGCTGGAGGCCTGGAGACCCCTAAATCTGCCCTACTCCTTCCCTGGGTGGCCCCTAAGCTGGGACCTCACAGCTGTCCTCTCCCATCCCTCCTTCCTCCGGCTCCTGAGCTGCCACGGAGCTGAGGCCTCAGCCTGCTAAGTGCAGGTTTCCCGAAGGCCACGCACAACCTCCCACAGAGGGAGACACAAGGAGGAGCTAAGAGAGGGGCCGCCAGGGGGGCTTAGGTGCTGCTCAGTTGGAAGACAGCACTGTGGGGGTCGGTCCGCTGCCCTGTACCCTGCAGCTGGCTGTTCATTCCAAAAATGGAAGCCCTTCCCGGCTGCCAGGCAGGGCAGGGCAGGGCAGGCCCGTGGTGTGGCCCACACTCCACTCCCCGAGCACGCTGACGGAGCCCTGGCAGGAGACACAGCAGGGGCCTCCTGGGAAGACACCATCTGGGCCACAGTGAGGGGACCTGGAAGCTGGGCGTGGGAACGGGAAGAAAGACCTGCTCAGGAAGTGCAGCCGCAGTGGGTTTCGGTTCAGCCAGTTTGCAGAGCCAGCTCTGTGCCAGGCAGAGTGCTCAGTACTGGGAAGGCATCAGGAGGAAGGTGGTGCTGGAGCAGAGGGAAGGGCAGCAGTGGGCACACCTGGAGCCAATCTGGGGAGAGGGGTCCCCCGCCTGTCGGCTGGGTGGGTGGGAAGGCAGGCTCTAAGGAAACAGGGAGGTAACAGAGAGAGTACACAGGCCACGCGGGGCTGGCATGTGGCTGGCACATGGGCAGGGTGAGCAGGACAGCTGTCTGGGCTTAGGCTTTACGCTCAAGGGAAAGTTCCAGGTCCAGGGCTGAGGAGTGACAAGCTAAGACCAGAGGTTCTGGAAGGTGAGTGTGCCATGGCCTTTGGGGGGATTAAAAAGGAGCCTTTCTGAGTTGTAGAATCTGTGCACCAAGTTCCCCAAGTGGCACAGGGAATTTCCCAGCTCCAGCCAGGAGCTTGGATGTAGTTAAAACACGGAAAGGACAGTTGCCTTTCCAGGTAGCCGTCCTCCCCCAGGTCCAGCCTCCTTAGGTAAACGACTGTTCACGTGCTATAGAACATCTGTGGGGTGCGACCTGTCCGCAGTGTCCAGGTCTTTGTGGTTAGTCCAGATTTTCAGAATCGATGTTCTTTTCTTTTCTTTTTTTTTTTTTTTTTGGGACAGAACCTCAAGCTGTCACCCGGGATAGAGTGCTGTGGCATCACAGCGCACAGCAATCTTCAATTCCTGGGCCCAAGCGAGTCTCCTGCCTCCGCTTCCCAAGTAGCTGGGACCACAGGCGACCGCCACAACGCCCGGCCATTTTTTGGCTGCAGGCGTCATTGTTGTTTGGCCCAGGCTGTATTCGAACCCGCCAGCTCAGGTGTACGTGGCCAGCGCCTTAGCCCGTTGAGCCACAGGCACCGAGCCAGTCCAGATTTTCAAGAGCGAGAGAGGAGTCTCAAAAAACCCTGTGCCGGATTTAGGTCTTTAGTGAGCAGCCAATTCTAGCCGTCTTTACACCAAAAGAGGAACCTGGGGGAAGGAAACCACACTAGATCTCCAGAGAGCCCGGGGCTGGGTGTGGCAGAAGGACAGTCTGGGCTGGCAGGCTGTCCACCTCCCCCCTGTCCTGCACATGGGCACACCGTGCTGCCTAGGACCTGCCTGGAAAGTGGCTGCCCAAATCTTCCTGGGTTAACGTCTCTCTCCAGTGAGGCAGCATCTCCCAGGGCCAGTTCCACACTCCTGAGGAGGGAGTTCCGGTGGGCCTGGCTTAGGCCAGGCACCCGTGCTGGACCAACCCCACAGGGCTGGTGCAGGGCAAAGGTGCACTGCATTATACACACGCCCTCCCCGCCGCGTCAGGATCAGGAGTGGACCCAGAAAAGTGCTGGCAGGCACTGAGGGTGTGGGTGCTATACACAGGCACACGCACACATACGTGCACACAGTGCACACACATGTCCACACACATATGCATGTACCCCAGAACCTGATTTGTTTAGGGAAAATGGCACATGGACATGAGTTTCCCTCCTAAAATCTCAGCATAGCTCTGTTTATATGTGTGACATGTGCTCAGCAATAGATTCAGGGCCAGCTAAGTGTCTTGATTTCTGTCAGATGCCACAAGGCTGGCCTATTGTGGGACACCGCCCAGCGTTCAGCTTGGACAGTGGACAGTGGCCCAGTGCTGTTTGCCATGCAGGCTGTGCCCTGAGGGTACAGATGAGTAAAGGACAGTCCCTGTCCATCCTCCTACGGGGTTGGTTATTCAGGAACCAGTGGGAACTGGTGATGAGTCACCCTCAGTAGAAAGAGAGCTGAGATATTAACTCGCTTCTGGCTTTCTTTCCCACCCTCCCCCATCCCCTATTTATAGCAGAACTTTTCCTCCTCGCAAAATCGGACCTGAAACTCGAAACATGTCAAAGACATGCCTGGAGATGGGGGCACAGAGGCTAAACTCCATGTCCTTCATCCTCACTTTCCTCCCCTGAGATGGTCCCTGAACAAATCTTTGGAAAAGTTTGAGAAATGATCAGATCTTCCTACCCCCCATATTGAGTGCTCCTCCCACCCAGGCCTTTGTGGTGTCCCCACCAGACAGGCACGCATGCCTACATATATACACATACACCACACACACACACACACACACAACACACATACACACACACCACACACACCACACATACACCACACACACAACAAACACACAACACACACCACACACAACACAAACACACACACAACACACACCATACACACAAAACACAACACACACACAACACATACCACACCACACACCACACACACAAAACACACACACACACATACACACCAGCGCACACCTCTCCTGAGTCCCAGCCTGAGCTTCCCTGGGGTCTGTGTGGAGCTTGGGTGCCGAGAGCCTGAGTTCTGAAATCAGAAGTGGCAGCTCGGGGAGGAGCATGGCGAGGCCAGGCTGAGTGGGTCTGGTGCCCCGACGGTGCTGGCTCTGGCCCTTCCACCCCAGCTCCGAAGCCTCCCTTTGCCTGGACTCCCCGGGCAGGGGCAGCACTCCCTTGTCCAGGCACCCACAGACTACAGTCAGGGCCCACAGTTCCCCCTGGACTGGCCCACACAGTTCTCTTGTACCCCAGGGCATCCAGCTACTTCCTTGCCTCGTTTTACAGAGGGAACCACTACCAGAAATAGCAAAGACGATGGGCAGGCCGTGTCTGCACGCCACCATGTGTCACTGACATTGTCTCATTAATCCTCGCATCTCTATGTCTGGATAAACTAGAGCCTGGACTTGGTCACGTCTCTGAGCTGGGAGACCGCCAAGCAGGAAGTGCAGGTCAGGTCCCCAAGATCATGAAGCCTCCCTCTGCAGCAAAAAAGGGGGATTTCCAGTGGTGACCTGAGGATCCCAGGCCCATGTCCTGATCACACGTCTCCGATGCTGCCATGCCCTGGGCACTTTCCATGGGTCAGTACCACTTGACTCTTCTGGCTTAGACTCCTACAGAGACCTGGTGTGTTCCCAGTAGGGGGTTGTGAAGCCTGTGAGTCTGCTGTGGACTCCCCTAAAGGGGGCATGGCGTGCCTCAAACTGTGCTGTTCCCACTGCCTGAGTGCCCTCTCTGATTCTCTGCCTGAGGGACACCCCCCAAGACCACATTCCCCACATCTCCAGGAGCCTGCGGCTCATAGCCCCTCTTCCACCCCTCCCACTGCCCCCCCTTGGAGCCGCAGCTGTGCCCCAGGCTCTCCTGGGTTAGTGGGGGATGCAACCTCTGCAGGCCAAACAGGCTGCCGTGGGCTTGCTACGGTTTGAATGTTTGTCCCTCCAATCTTCACACGGAAACTTAATCCCCACTGTGGCAGTATTGAAAGATACTGAAAGAAGTGTTGATTGGGCCATGGGGGCAGAGCCCACTCATGGATTAGCAGATTCACAGGTTAATATGGAGCAGGAGGCAGCTGTATGAGAAGAGGAAGCGAAGCCGGAGGCAGCAGGCTCAGCCTCCTCTCTGTGCGGCGTCCTGCACCCACCTCCCTGGGACTCTGCAGAGAGTCCCCACCAGCAAGACTTCACCAGATGTGGTCCCTCGGACTTGGACTTCCCCAGATGGGGAATAAGTGTAAGAAATGAATTATTCTCCCTTATAAAAATCACCCAGTTATTCTGTTATGAGCAACAGAACACCCAACAAAAATCACCCAGGTATTCTGTTATGAGCAACAGAAAATGGAATAAGATAGAATTGTGTCCCCCTGCCAAAAAGCAGCCCGAACTTTGGGGACCTCAGAATGTGATTTCATTTGGAGATGGGGGCTTTAAAGAAGTGACTAGGCTAAAATGAGGTCACTGGGATGGACGCTCATCTGGTCAGACCAGTGTCCTGACAAGAACGGGAGATGAGGACGCACAGAGAGACACGAGGGACATAGGTACGCTCGGGGATGAACTTGGGAGGACACAGGGAGAAGGTGGCCGTCTGCAAGCTAGGAAGAGAGGCCTCCTCAGAAACCTACTGACACCTTGACCCAAACTGTGAGGCCAACTGAAGAGTTGGTGACAAGGTGACCACCTTAGGACTCTTCTGTCCTAGAAAGGCCAGTGGTTGGTACTAACAGTGACAGGTGAGTGCTCCAGATCCCAGGTACCTGCTGTCCTCTCCTGCCAGTACCACCCTCCAGAGCTTTACAGGACGCCCATCCAACCAGGGGGCCTCCTTTACAGGAAGGGTTAAGTGGGAGTGGGCACTCAAAGGATCACACCCATCATCGGGCCCACTATTTACACGACACCCAGCACAGCCTGGCTCACTGAGATAACCTTTTAAAGCGTAGCTGAGGCACTAGTTCACACTGTTGTGTAAACTCCCCTGGCTGTGGTATTTGGTTACAGCAGTGCTGGCAAACTCACACACAAGCTGTGCTCAGAAAGAGGGTTGAGGTGCAGAGGGAAGAAAAGGCAGTGTCCGCCCACTAAGCACGAGCAGCAGTTAGTAAGAACACCTGCTGCGGGGCTCCCTGCACACCCCACTGCTGTGCACACAAGCAGGCCCCGGGTGACTGTTAGGGCTGGGAGATCTGAGGTCCCACAGGTCCAGCCAGACACTGTGTCTGCTGGTCCACAGGCCTCACTTTGATTAGTGAGTATGTAGACAGTGTCATGTCCAGTGAGTGGGTCTAACCGGTTTCCTGACTCAATGGCTGTTCATGGTTAGTAAAACTCTCACTAAGATCTCGTAAAGTAAGAAAGCAAACTCCTCTTCACCCCATAGAGGAGTGTGGAGGCTCAGACGACGGCTGGCTTGGCTGGCCCTCTCGGCTGAACCGGGCAGCTGGCTGGAGCTGCTGGCCGTGCCGGGGGCCTCCCACCCACAGCACGGAGAGTGCAGATCTGCTTCGACACTGAGGCGCTCGGGGTCCTTAGGAAAATCTCTCTCAGCCTCCACCCTGCCCCTCACAGGGCTGGGTGACCCTCAAGAAGACAGTGCGAAGGAAAAGCCACGTCAAGTCTGCACTTTTCAAATGTTAGTTTCTTCTGCCCCCACTCCCTTAGAGTGGCTGCCCATGTGAGCCAATGACCTCGGCAGAGTGACAATGGACAGAGCCTTGCGTGTGAGCCCTGTGAATGCCGCCTGTCACGGCTGCCACTCCTCGGGGTCAGACCCGCCGGGGATGACCTCCTGACCCTGCTCCTGCTCCAGCTCTCCCCATCAGGTGGCCAAGCTGATCTGCTCACCTGCGTCTCACGTCCCTGTCTGGGCCAGGCCCAGGGCACACACAGTGCTTGGAAGACTGGTCCCACCCAGGGGAAGGGGCTTTGGTGTGGAAGACATCTGTGGTGACTGGCCATCAGGCTTGCCTGATACTGACAGGGCTCCTGGGGCTCCAGGCTTCAGTGCTAAAACTGAGGAAGTCTCTGGGCAAACGCACAGAAGATCCCAGGAGCAGCTGGCGCCGGGGGAGAAATGAACGGCCAGCCAGAGACTCAGTTATGGCGCCCATAGGAAACACCTTTGTGGCCTCTGCTTCCTCTGAACCTGTGACTGGTGGATACTGTTACTTCTCCCAAAGTTGAGTACTCAGGTCCAGGAGTCAAGGGCTGTGCCTGGTGTAGGGGGGACTCCTCTCGCTTTCCCACCTGACAGCCCCTCACCAAGTCTCTGCTTCTCACCCAGCAATGGAGGGAGAGCCACTTTGGTTTGAAAGCCTCAGGCCCCGGGGACGGACTCTCCCGGAGTGAACGCAGCTAGAGCTCCTCTGATTTGGGAGCTGGGACTGATGCCAGGCCGTCTTGAGCTGCTCAGGCTCAAGAGGCAAAGAAAGGGGGATCCTTGTCTGTCCTGGGTGGTCTGTCCTGATTACCAAGGGGCACCTGGGTTCTGCTTCAACTGAGGCAGCAAAACTGGTCTAGAAGCCAGAGGAGTCTCTGGAGTACTTCTGAGTACCTCCTGTCCAGTTGTTGAGGCCAATCAGGCAGGCACCAACAAAAGGCAGGAGGTTCACCCTGCACAAATACAGCTTTGAACAACCCTGCCAGGGAATGTGGGGTGCAGACGGCTGCAGTACAGAGGGGGATGGAGGCTGCAGCGGCTGGTGGGCACGGGAGGCTGTGGGTGCTGACAGGTCTCGAGACCAGTTATGGGAATGAAATCCAGGTGCCAAGGCACAAAGACTTTCCTATTTGCTATTCTCATGTTAACTATTTATTCCTTCTCCTTTCTCAGCTACTTAAAAATTTGGTAAACATTTTATTGAATTTATATAAATACAGAAAGGTGCAGAGAAGGTAAGTGTGCAGCCAGGCACGCATCAGTGCAACAGCACCCAGGTCTAAAAGGAGCACCCCCCAGGCCTTCCCAGGCCCTCCAAGACCCACACCAGCCCCAGGGCCAACCACACCCTGATCCTGACACTGTCTTGCAGTCTGCCCACTTGATCTTTGTATGAATGAACTCGTGTGGTCTGGACACGTGTTTTCATTTCTCCTGAGACTCCACCTAGAAGTGAAAATGCCAGGTCAAATGGCATGTTAAACTTGTAAATAATTTTTTAAAAAATGTTAGAGGTGGGGTCTTGCCATGTTGCCCAGTCTGGAATGTAATGGCCACTCACAGACCTCAAGTGCTCTTCCTGTGTCAGTCTACCGAGTAGCTGAGACTGTAAACACATGCCACTGTGCCCAGCTGTGTAGTAAACTTTCAAGGAACTACCGGATTGTTTTTCAGTGTCTGCATGATTTAACATTCCTACCAGCAAAAGGTACTGATTTCTCTACATTCTTACCAATGCTTGTTATACCCTGCCTTTTTTTTCTTTCCAGTCACCTTAGGGGGTATACAATGGTATCTCATTGTGTATTATTTATTTATTTTTTGTTTTTGAGAAAGGGTTTTACTTTGTTGCCCTTGGTAGAGTGCCATGGCATCATAGCTGACAGCTGACAGCAACCTCAGACTCTTGGGCTCAAGCGATCCTCTTGCTTCAGCCTCCTAAGTAGCTGAGACTAACGGCACCCACTACAATGCCTGGATTTTTTTTGAAACAGGGTCTCACTCTTGCTGAAGCTGGTCATGAACTCCTGAGCTCAAGCAATCCTCTAGCCTTGGCCTCCCAGAATGTTAGGATTTCAGGTGTGAGCCACTGTACCCAGCTTCTCATTGTGGTTTTGACACAGGGTAGTTTTAATTGGTTTCCTTGATGCCTAATGAGATCGAGCCCCTTCTCCTGAATTTGGAGGCCACTAGGGCATGCTTTTTTGTGAAGAGCCCATTCAAACCCTATGAGCAATTTTTCTATAGGGTTCTAGAAGCCATCTTCTTATTGAGTTCTAGGAGCTCTTCGTGTGTTTCCTTTGTCAAATGAGTGTGTTCCCACTATCTCCCCCAGTTGAGGTTTGCCTCCTTATGCTCTTAAAGAATCACTTGACCATAAGTCCTTAATTTTAATATAGCCAATTTTATCTGTTTTTCTCTTTTTGCCCTCCTCCTTCTTACTCTTTTGTCTTTATTTTTCTTCTCCTTTTTGTAATCTCTTCAGGGAACTCAGATGCTGTCCACCCACTGTCCTTGTGGACATTGATTTAGTGGCATTGCAGGCATCGTCTAGTGCAGTAATGACTTTCCGTCCCCACGTCTCATCTTCAGTAGATGCTTCTTCCCAAACAGTCAAGTGACTGATGCCACAGGTCACTGCTGTCCCATGTTTCATGCTAATGAGTTCATCTCCACCTTCACAATCAAGCAGGCAAACAACCCAACCACAGAGACCCAACCTTGAGGGTCTGCTTCCTGAACTAGTAGAGAATTGGTCTGGGTTTAGTCAGAAGGACAGTCCCATTCCAGTATTTTACACAGAGGGAACTAATACTCACAGAGAGCCAATTGCAAGGGTGCTGGAGGGGAGCAGGAGTGGAAGGGAGGAGGCGGCTGGGGAACGAACAGAAGGAATGAGCGCGCAGAGACGAGCGCACCAAGACTCTCGCCTGAGTCCATTCAGGCTGCTGTAATAAAATACCATAAACTGGGTGTCTTCTAAACAACAGGAATGTATTTCTGCAGGCTCTCTGCAGGCTGGGAGTCTAAGATGAAGATACTAGCAAATTTGGAGTCTGGTGCGGGCTCCCTGGTGGCAGCATCTTGCTGTGTCTTCCCCTGGCAGAGGTGGGGGAAAGCGTGTCTCTGGGGCCTCACGATAGTGCACTGATCCTGTTACTGAGGGCTCCACTCTCAGGACCTGATCACCTCCCGAAGTCCCCACCTCCTAGCAGCAATGGGTGATGGTTTCAACATGGGAATTTCAGAGGATGCAAATGTTCAGTTCATTGCACTCCTGGGCTAGAACCCAGACCTTGCACTTCCTACTGTCCTATTGGAGAAGCTGGGGCTGTGGGAGATGCTGGCACTACTGGTTCTGTCTCTAGGAAAAGGCGACTTCTCAGTCAGGGCTGCAACTGCTGATAAAGACGCCACCTGGGCCAGGGATTCTGGGGTTGGCAATCACTCGGCCCCTGCTATGACAACTGCCATCCTACTGAAACAGACTTTACTCTCTTCCTCCTGCCTTCCAAGCACCTACTGCGTCTCCTGTGCTGGGTCTTATGTGAGGGTGAGGAGTGTCACATGTCACTTCTGACACCACTTGTCAGGGCCCAGCACTGGCCAGGTCTCGGGTCCGGCTTAACTAGGTTCCAGATGTGGACCGCTAAGTTACCTTGCTCAGGTCTCTTAGGTGCCTGAGGGCTATCTACTTCAGCTGGAGAGAGAGAAAGAGAGACTGAGTCTTAGAGAGAGTAAAGCAGTCTTCTTGGAAAGATAGATCTTAGTTTTTAGCGGAACTTGGTAATCTTCAGCAAGAACACCGTGCTGGCATTCTGCAGGTAGGAGAGGAAACAGAGTCAGAGTAAGCGGGGGGCCATAATAGAATGCGCATGCTCCCGACTGCCTTCTCCCCTAGCCTTATATACAGCTGATCCCCTGCTTCTCAACACCACAGGTGTAGAGACTGCCAATTCACCACTGCTCTCATCTCGTGAGCTCTCATGCTTGTTAGGATAGCTAAATCCCTCTCCATGCCCTCTCCACCCAGGTGTTCCATTAGTGAGTCATACAGGTATTTCTTATAACTCTTACCCTAGTTATAGGCTATACGGGGTGCAACACCCTCCCCTCACTCTCTCAGCCTCTCTTGCTCTTCTTCTCTTGCTGCTATGGGATGATACAGCAAGAAGCCCCTCCCCAGATGCCAGCACCTTGTTACTGGACTTCCCAGCCTCTATAACAGTGCAAAACAAATTTATTTTCTTTATGGATTACCCAGGTTGTGGTATGCTGTTACAGTAACACAGAAGGAGCTAAGGTTTTATTTTCTGACACTGCCTTGTCAATTTTAAAGTATTTATTGATACACAGGAACATTACTGAGTTCTGATCTGGGAATTTAAATGTCTTTGCAGTCAAATATAACTCAACAGGCCACTGTTATTCTGCTGCCTCCAGTTAACACTGCTTAGGATGTATAGGAAAATGTGCTGTCAGGATTCCTGCTTGGTCCTATTATTTCCAAAGCATCCTGAGACAGCTTAATGATGGAATATGATTGCTTCATACAAATTTAGTTTGCATTATTTATTAGATATGGCAGAATATTTTATGCAAAACTGATGGGTCATTATCAGTAATGTTACAACTGAGAGTACTTTTATTGAAAGTGTCTGTTCCCTTATCTCTAGATAGAGTTACATTTTTATAGTGTTTGATAATCTTTAAGAAAAGAACAACTTCCTCATGAAATAAAATTATTGCTCTTGCATTTGAGAAGAAAATCAGGGTAATATTTTTGATCCTTATAACATAAAAGAGCAGAAAATGCAAATTATAATTCTTCGATATGGGATATGATAATAATTGCTCTTCCTATACAAAATAATGTGTTTAAATATGCTCAGAGCCTCTTTTGAAAAGCAAGAATAAATTTATTAATGCTTGCAAAAAGACTTGGTCTCTAATAAAAAATGTATTACATTAAAAAATGTTATAAGCTAACCTTTGACAAAGAAAACCTGACATAAAATTGGTTAAAATCTATTGAATATTCTTATTAAAATATACAGACCCAAGGAACGTATTCTGATAATTGAAAATTTTATACTGTAATGATCATGAGCAGAAATAATTGCTAAGACAAAGGACAGAGCTATTAAGATTAAACTATAGTTGTCAGAAATTCTATTCTGACTTACCCTAAGAAATAATGACAATTTTCAAATACACAAAATCGCATGAACATTATTTTCCTCTTGTCAGAGAATATCTAGACTATTCACAGAGAAAACCTATTAGAACTTATAGGGCGTCACAGAAAAAAAATCAGCATATTTTTTCAGTGTTCTAATTAAAATATTTATCTGAAAAGTATAGCAATATCTTGTATTGGTGAGGTGAAGTTTCTGGCCTCTTGTATAGAAGATATTTCATTATATTTCTAGCAACAGTAGTTCTTTTAGTTTTTAGATATTTTTTATAATTCTAGCAATGCTAGTTCTTTTAGTTTTATACTTTTAGAGGCAGAGTCTGGCTGTATTGTCCGGGCTTAGAGTGTGGCAATGTGATTATAGCTAATTATAACCTCAAATTATGGGCCACAAGAAATTCACTCAGTCTCTCTAGTAGCTGGACTATAGGAATATACAATTGTGTTCAACTGACTTAAAAAAAAAATTATAGAGACTGAGTCTCATTACAGTGCCAAGGCTGGTCTTAAACTTGCGGCCTTTTGGAATCACCTCACCTTGCTACACAAAATGCTGGGATTACCAGCGTGAGCCACTGTGCTGACCTCACTGAACTGCAAGGTCTAAAGCCAGCAAGGAGGATAGAAAGAGTTTAAAGTGTTAAGTCCTGTTTGTATCCATGAACTGACAACCTCTGCCATGCCAGAGGTTTAATGAAATTTGAGAGAGTTGGATACAAAGATAAGGCCAAAACAGAAAAAACAAACAACTTTTGGAGAAAAAAATGGTATTTTCATTGGGACAATTTAAATTCTACAAAGGTAACAAGTTAAATTACAATTAATGTATTATAAGTTATTTTTCTTTTTATTATTTCAACATATTACCGAGGTACAAATGTTTCTGGTCACGTGGGTCACTTTTATTATGATTGAGTCAGGATTATAGTGTTCATTGTACCTATTGGTAGATATTGTCCACACACTCCTCCCTATTTCCTGTTTGATTTCCACTGAGTTTCACTTCCCTCTGTGCACATGTGCGCCCATTAGATAGTTCCAATTTAATACCAAGCACGCGTGGTGTTTGTTTTTCCATTCTTTAGATACTTCACTTAAGGATAATGTTCTCCAGTTTCATACAGAGAGTTGCAAAAGACCTTAATTCATTCTTTTTCATCAGCTGTATAGCACTGCATGGTATACATATGAAGTCTGACAATTAAGTTTGAGAACTTATCCTAGAAAAATTGCTACATATCCCATTGCTGAATATCACTGCAGTCACCTTCAGAATACTTCTGTTGGGTAGCAAAGCAACAACTCTACCTTTCAATGCAATTTTGGAACTCCTTTCCTGCAATGGCCATCAGAGCTGTCTTCATATTACCTAGAGGTTCTGAATGTCATCAAAAATCTCTTCCTTTCAATATATCCTTTATCTGTAGATAAAGACAAAAGTAAAAAAAAAAAAGTGTTCATATCTCCCACCTTTCACAAAAATTAATTTAAAATGTATACAAGACTTAAATCTAAGTCATGAAACCAGAAGAACTGATTATAATAGCACTTCAATTAATGTACACATACATCTCGTTTTTATTTCTATAAGATAGAGTCTTTAACATCTAATTAGAAACCTAATGGTGGGAATATTTCTCGGCCAATTATTTTCCAAATATATTATAGCTATTTAACCCCTCTCCCAAGAGAATAATAAAATTCTTCTCTTTGTAAACACTTCCAACCACTTGTATAGAGTTTTTGTTAAAGTTTAATTTCCTAGATCAAGTTATTTAAGGGAAATAGTTAATCATGCTATTTAAAGCTCATAAATCACTTTTCAACTAGATTTACTTCATCAATCACTTCTGAAAACTGTATATCAAAATCACCCATTACTTCGTGGTTTTAGAACCTTATCTTTGTGGTTTGAGACTTTTGCTTTATACACTATTATCTTTGGTTCATTAAGATTTATGGTTGATTTATTTTACTCAGTGTTTTGAGATTTGGTTAGTAACAACTCTCCTGGGATTTTCTATGAAAGCTGCTATCCTTTCAGACCACTTTATTGCATAATTGTTTTGCCCATGTCACACATTTATTTGCGTTCACCTGAAACATATTTAGCCACCTCATGGCTTTCCCACTTTGCTCTACCTTTTGTTCATGTTGTAAAATGTATAGCTGAATATTTATCTTTAACCCAATTATAAGAGTTTGTCATTTGACAGGCAAGTTCAAGCTAACTTTCATATTGAACTTCGTTTCTTTCCTTTTATGTTATAATGATTGGTTAAAATCCCTTTTCGCCTGAACTCCATTGCATAGGCTAGCAAAGCAGTCAACACCACATGCTACATTAGCACTAAGTGTGATATTTTTCATTACAATGAGTAGTCCAACTTTTTCCACAATGCAATGATCAGAACTAACTATATAATATCTGCATACTCCAGTTATTTTCTGATGATAAAATCTCCTGTCCTTTGTCATGTAAATTGTCATCTTTATAGTGTTTTTATCTAATATGTCTCTTTCCCTATCCATTTCCTTGCCCTTTCATGTTTCACCTTGAATTCCTTCTATTTGCCAAAACTTTTAGCTTAAAACTTTTAAAAAAATAATACCTCCACCTAACTTCTCTAAGTGATGTCTCAATATTTTCTAAATGAAGATATATACAGACCGATGTCAACTCAAGGGTAAACATGTCTCTTTCACAATTGACTTACCTTAAGAACAGGAGCTGGACTAAGGGTAACCTTTGCAGTTTCCATTATTCAGGTACATAATCCTTTCCCTATTTCAAAATTGTCACCTACAGAATTCCCTTTGTTCCTATACATCCATGGGCACAATTTGAATATTGACCTTATCTTCCTGTCCATGCCCATTTCTATCAAAAGTCTTAAGTTTGATAGAGATCAAAGTCTTCTGATGAAGACATCAGAATCCACTATGTGATCAATCTAATATCTTTTTGACCTTATGCCTTTGCTCACATATTCCCATGGTTATGCCTTAGTCTATAGCTCACCTTCAGATGACTTCAGGAGCACATCCATTAAGATAAAATAGATATAAAACATGTTTGAGGCCAAAGGGTATTGTTAGAACTGTGACAAATGATAAAAGTCAAGATAATAAAATAAAATCTCAGTGAGGTTCTAATCACTTTACTGCCCTTATTTCCATTGCGCACACACTGTTCCTAGACTCAACTGTCTAAATCAGTTTACTGCCCTGATTCTCATTACCCACACATGGTTTCCAGACTCACCTGTCACTTTGTCTACCTTAGTCCCTTCGGTCCATCTTTAAATGCATCCCATTACACAATGTAGAAATCCTTGTTCTTCTGTCTTTATTCAATTTTAACACTTCAGTGCCCCTAGAACAAAAATATCTGCCCCTTTTTTATATTTTAACTTGAACAGAATGTTTCATACTGATCATGCTTTAAGTTGAACTGCACACAACTCAAACAAATGCACTCCTCCCTTCCAAGTTTGGGAGTAAGAAAAAAATCCAATAACGCTCTCCCACAAAATCAAAACATAACTTTTAGCCTGGGGTGTCCAACCTTTCTTCTTTTCTGGCACACATTGGAAGAATAAGAATGGTCTTGGGCCACACAGTAAATATACAAATATTAACACAGGCTAATTGTTAAAAAAAGAAAAAGTCCGTGTATACTTTTCATGGTATCCGACAGTACAGATAAGCAAAAATGTCCTCACCAATTCCATGTACAGGTTGTACGCTCTGTATCTAGGCCATCCAAATCAAATGGATAGCAATCATTTTTGTTTACCCAGAATACATTCTCCCTATAACTATAAAGTTGTGGGCTCCTTCGATAATCTCCCTTTCTGCCAACGTTATCAATTTCCTTTCTGCTAGATCATTCCTAATTACCTTTCTTGTCTTTTCTCCAAGCCTGTATAGTAAAGGCCTTCTCCTGTAATGGCAGAGCCATTCATCTTCTTGCCCAACATCAGAACCTAGGAATCATATAAAATTACATATATGTGTAACGATTCTCAAACATAATAGAATCACTGAGTGAGTCCTGTGAATATTTCAGATATGTTGTAGATACAGTGAAGATCTAACTCTTCCATTGCTAACTGCCTAGTGGTAGATATCACCAGCTTTCTCCTGAAGGACTTCCACTGTCTCCAAACTGGATTTCCACATTTGCTATTACCCCCTAATATGCAAGGTGAACAAAACAAAATCATCCCTTAAAGATGTAAATCACAAAATAACCTTCTTATGCTTAAAACCTGCCAATAGCTTCTCATTCCAATTAGAATAACATCTAAATTCCTTTCTATTTGCTAAGAGACTCTACATGTCCTAACCACTGTTCCCCTCTATGATGTCATCTCTGTTTACTTTATTATTTGTATTCCAGCTCAATGATATTTTTATCTCTTGATTATATGCATTTTTTTTCATTTTAGTATCTTCACATTTATTTCTTTTTCCTTCTGTAAAAATAGTCTCTTCCTAGTTCATGATATAGATATTTGGTCCACATGACTTCGGTTTCAGATCAAATAGTACCTCATAAATAAAGCCTTTCTAACCATGCCAGCTAAAGCAACCACTATCCTCTTCTCTGGGAATTATCACATAATAATATTTTATTTTTCTCTATGGCATTTTTAAAACTTAAATTATTAATTATAAAAATATTGTCTGCACCACCTCCTTTAAATATGCTCTAGGACAGCAGGGACTTTCCATCTAGGTATTCTCAGCACCTAGAGTGAATGAATGGAAAACTCAAGTGTAGAAACCTCAAAACATGTTACCAATTAACAGGGAGCCCCATAATGTTTAAGAAAAAAAAACACTGATAATCAAAACACTGCAGTTCTTTTTGACTTATTTAGAAGTTGACAAAGAATTCAGATCTAGTAAATAGAATGTAAGGGAAATTCTACCCTGACATGTCTAGGAAAATTTACCTGCTCCTTTAAAAAAGATTTAACAGAGACCTTTTTTTCCATGAGGATGTGATATTAAGATGTTACAGTGCAGAATTGCTGAGATTTTCTGGGCAATTCATATTGTTACAGTACAATTTATATTGTCAAAAAAGAGAGAGAGAGAGAACTAATTTTTCATGTGTGAACCAACAGTTTACTAATCTACGGATGCCCTCCACTATTCTTTTTTTCATAATAATGTTCCCCTTAGAACTTAAGCTTGTAACAATTTTCATAATACTTAAACTTCTTCATAATACTTCTTTCATAATACTTAAACTTCTTCATTTAGCTTTTTTGTTACCAGCAGGCAAAACCAGCATAACAAGTTTAAAGCAGAGTGCTATGGCGTCATAGCTCACAGCAACCTCCAACTCTTGGGCTTAAGCGATTCTCTTGCCTCAGCCTCCCGAATAGCTGGGACTACAGGTTCCTGCCATAATGCCCGGTTCTTTTTGTTGCAGTTGCCACTGCTGTTTTAGCTGGTCGGGGCCGGGTTTGAACCTGCCAGCCTCGGTATATAGGGCCTGTGCCCTACCCATTGAGCCACAGGCACTGCCCCACAGCAGAACTTCTTAAAAAATTGCACTCCTGTGTGAAAGGGGTTTGTTAGTGTGGCCAGAGATGAAACCAGAAGAGATTCAGGCCAAGTTTAATGAAAAGGGTCAGAGAGTCAGGACTCACCTAAAGATGGGGCTGTAATGAGGATGGTTGGAGGCTTTTTCTTTTCTTTTCTTTTCTTTTTTTATGCTAGGCCTAGGAAGAGGAAAATCCCACAGGTTGCTGGAAGGTTTTGGTGGGCTAGAGGTTTCCTGTATAACTCTTGGGATGGGGTCAGGTAGGCCCTTTGTTCCAAAGGAGGAGAAGTGGGAAGGGTTTAGGCCCCTAACATTGTGTTAACTCCAGTTTCACACTCTTTGTTCACTTTTTACCACAGTACAACCTGGTTTTCATTTTTCTACTCTAGACATATACATATGGCATAACTACCGATGTCACCTAATTCCAATGAAGAATATTCCCATTGTTCTGTAAGTTCCAGAAGTTTCCATCACAGATAGATGGCACCTTTGCATCTGTGGCTTTTTTAGGAATTCAGTGAATATTTCATCTCAGTCTCCTGTTCTGGATGCTTCTTTATATAAATTTAGAAATTTGTAGGAATTTTCATCATTTCCTTTTGCACTTTAAAAAAAATTTAATGTTCTCTTTTTAATCTCTTTTTGTGATTTTAATTTATACTTTATGTACTAGATTCCAGATACATATCTAAAATCCCTGCTTGAATATCTGTCTTCTTTGCAGGTCAATTTGGATGTTTAATAGAATCACAAATTCAATTCTAACTCAACTTTTTGTTTCAAATTCCCATGCCTAATTTGTTCTTGTGCCCAAGCAAATGGGATTTCTATCTACTTGGTTATTAAGAGGAAAAAAAGAAAACTAAGAGTAATCCTAGGAACATACTTCATGTATCAGTTTCTCTACTTTAAACCTAAGCCTTGCTAATATTATGTCATTACCACACGGATCTCTTCCACTTTCCTCTGTCTCCATTGTCAAACTTTAGTCCATACCACCATAATCTTTTACATTGGGAATAAACGCTATAATGACTGTGAATACGGATGATTGGGCCAAAAATGAATTGTGATTTCAAAATAAGCCATGTAACTTAACAAAATATATGGCATAACTGACACCAAAAGTTAAGCTGGGAAAGTTATATTCCTGTGCTCACAATTTAAACTGGAAAACGTAAATAAAAATATTATGTTTAAGGAAGGGGAGAGCAGAGAGAGGAAGAAAATTGTTTTCAGCTAAATTGTTTTATTTTATTTTATTATCTTTTTAGAGGAGAGGTCTTGCTGTGTTGCCCTGGCTAGTCTCAAATTCCTGCCCTTAAGCAATCCTCGTACCTCAGTTTTCAGAGCCACTGGGATTATAAGAGGCTATATTATATATATTTTAATGGGTAAATCGAACAACATATAGATTATATATCAACAATGCTGTTTTTAAAAGGGGAATTATAATTTTATATTTATAAAGCATTCTATTCCTAAGTGCTAAGTATAGATTATGAAATATCTAGAATATTACTTTACTTTCAGACATAATCTTTGATGAAAATATACCTAATGTATTTAACGGTACAGTGAAATAAAATCGTGGTTTTCAAAATTGTCTTTTCAGGGATGACGGACAAAAGAAATCTTCTCTGGAAACTAACAAAGCAAACATAATCTGGAGCTGCCTTGGTTGAAGCAGATTGGATTCAGACTCTTCCCTGTTATACCCCTGCCCTTCCTTCAATATCGGCATCTAAGGAACCTCTGCAGGGTTTGGGGAAGAATATGTTGGCAGTTATAGCAAGAAGCAACACAATTAATTGAGTAACCACAAAGAAGTAAAAACTTCACAAGTTGAATTCTTTGCTAGCTGGCAGGCTACCATGTAATAATAGCTCAGAATTGTCTTATATTAGTAAATATGTAAATACTTTGAAATTTATTTATGTAAATTTGAATTCTACTTAGATTTCTATATTTAGATTTAATGCATAGTATTTGGATGAGAATCACTCTAAAGTCAAGATCTACCTCTAATTTATGTGGTGTTTTATTCTTACCTACCTGAATTACGGATTTTTGTATTTTTGTTTATAACAACAACAACAAATATGTAAACATCCTCAAATTAAAAAGCAAGTGCAACAGTTCCTTGATACTGGAAGAGCTGCTTTCTGGCTCAATACCACTCACTCAGCTGATAAGAACAAAAGAGCAGCTCTCAATTCTCTTGTGCTTACATAACAATACACTCCTCTACTTGGATGGCTTGTTAACATCTAAAATTATATTCTATTATTATATTAGGAGTCATATATTATACTCTAATACCAAAAACAGAACTGATAATTTATTTCCCTCAAATATATTTTTAAAATACTTAGAGGTAAAGTAGAATAAAACTATGGTTTTCAAAATTATCTTTGTCAGGGATGAAGAAAACAAATCTTTTTTGAAACTCAATAAAGCAAAATAATCTTCCCAACTTCCCCATTTCAACTTAACACCTTGAAATCCCCAGAAGGGTATCTCTTTAAACTCAAATTAGTAGCCTTTCTTTATAGACCTATCTCATAACCAAGGTAGGATCTTTCCTCCCTTACAAATGAATTTCGAATTCTCTACTTTCCTGCTAGCTCTTTACACAGTAATCAACTTTTCTTGAGTCAAGTGTGCCTCTCCCACCTGTTCGATTTACTGCTATTACAATAGTGTGAAAGTGTTATTTCTATTACGTTTTCTCAACTCAAAAACTTACAATTGTTCTCTATAATTCAAATTCCTCTCAATCTCTGTGTGATGGTTCATGTGTCAACTTTGCTGGGTCAGAGGGTGCCCAGATATTTGGCCAAACATTGTTCAGTTTCTGTGAGAGTGTTTTTGGTGAGATTAACATTCAAATTGGTAGACTGGCTAAAGAAGATAATGTGGGTGGGTCTCATCTAATCATTTGAAGGCCTGAACAGAACAAAAGGCTGACCTTCCTCCGGGTTAGAGAGGAAGGTGGCCCTTGAACTATGACACTGGCTCTTACTGGTTCTATGGCAGCTTCTAGCCTTTGGACTTGGATTGGGAAATTGGCTCTATAGATTTTGGACTTGGTAGCATCCACAATCACCTGACAAATAGACAGATATCTGCATTGGTTCTGTTTCTCTGGAAACCCTGGCTAATAATTCTATCACAACCCTGTAGTCCATTTTCACCAGATCATTTGTTATTAGATCCCAACCGACTGTGCCACTGAAACAAATCTATTTGTCACCTTCTACCCAAATTGCAGAATTTCACCTAAATATTTTTATTAAATACCTGACATGCATGACATGTAGCACCTGTTTTTCACACATTTATCTCTAGCTAGCTGAGAAGTAATTTTAGGACAGGAACCTCTTTATAATTTTCTTTATTTCTTTCTATGGAGATAATAATTGAGACTAATAATATGAAACATGCTTAAGGACTATACGTTAAAAATATATACACACTTTATGTCTATTTAAATCTTAAATATATTTAAAATATGTATATGTGTATGTGTGTATATATAATACACAAACAAATATATTAATTATATATAATACACATACACATATATAATTTCTTTCTTACACATAAAAGAATGCAACTTGTATGCCCTAAATCTTTTAACATTTTAAAAAGGAAAAAAATTACTTCTTGCTTATAGTCTGGTACATGTTTTAATGTTAATTTTTGTTTATTTGTTTTTACTTTTGCTAAGAAGAATTACATTTTGCTCTAAAATTTCATTTGTAATCTGCTTCCACATTCCTTTTGCTCAGTTTGGACATAGAACAAAGTTACAGATAAACGTTAGCCTAGATAGTTTAGAAGTAAAATTGACAGAATGTTTTAATGTTGGAACGAAGTATATACTTTACTATATATTTTTCAGACTCAGTTATATTGCTTTGCTAAAAGTAAATAGTACCACCAGGACACCATCTGGTAGAAATCTCTCTGTGGATTAACCCAGAAAAGGAAGTAAATGAATTTTTATATATTGCATAGTTGTGGTTGCAAAACTGCAGTAAAAATATGTTTTCAATGCACTAGTGTAAGTGAGACCTCAGAGTTCAGCTTCCTCATCTGATTTGACCCAAAAGGTTTGGAATATTTAAGACCATATCTCATCAACAGGGAAAAGAAGGAGTTTTTTCTTTTCAAGCATTCCTATGACTTGGAAGAAACATAATAATAAGCCAGGAAATTGAATTCCATGAGCTGGAAAATATGAATTTGGTCTTTGAAAAAGCATTCATTAAAAAAAATAATGGGCAGTTGTTTAATGATAGAACATAACATGTCAGAGAAGTCTGAGACTATATAAGACAGTTGGATGAGACCTGACAATGTCATTGTGTGCATCCCCACCAATGCACAATGTTCAAATTAGTTTTTACTTTAAAAAAAATGTGTTGTCCAAGCCTTGATCTAGTCCAATGACTAGAGCAATGGACTTCCCCCAACCTCTCTAGGGATTCCATTCCAGAGACTAATAGATTTCACTGTCAGAAAACATTTCCCGGATTCAGTCTTAAATTTCCGTTACTTAATTTCATCCCATTACTTAACTATAAACTCTCTTATCCTACCTTTAAAGATGTCTTGACTTCTATGATGTTTATATCTTTCAAATATTTGTAAAATGCTGTCATAGCTATACTCAGAGATGAACAAATAATATATATTTTGTTAATCTTTCGTTTGTAAGTATGAAGCCCATGATGCATTTATTTTCCAGACTGAACATTACTGAATTTGCCTATTTGAGGCATGTACATGTCCCAAACTAGTATTCTCCTTGTGATCTCAGTAGTACCTTTTAAATAACTTTTATCTTCCAGCTATGTGATGTGAAGCCTTTGCATATACAGACTAAAATCTCATTGACTGATTCTACTGCTACATTGCATTATGAGATCATATATAATTTGCTACCACTATCATCTCGAAGTCTCTTGGTATTACAGCTTTCCAAGTACTGTATATCCTGCCAATTGAATGGCTGTGTTTCTGATTATTTTTCCCCAGATGTATTAGCTACATTTTTCCAGGTTGAATCACATTTCATTTCCTGCCCATATTTCTAACCACTTTAGGTCCCTTTTATCTGCCCTCACTGGTTTTGTCAACACCATCTAATTTAGGATCATCTTTAAATTTAATTAACATGATGTGCATCCTCTCTTATAAATCATTAATGAAGTTTCTCTACAATGATTTGTTTATTTTTTAAACTCTAATGCTGCTTAATGTTTTATAGTCTTGCTATATTCTTAAGAACACATCACTTTTTTGCCACTTAATATATGTTTCATTATTTTAAAAGTGGCTGGTGGTGGACTAACAACAAAATCATGTTAAGGGACACTGTTTTCCTTTTTGAATAACAGTAGTAAATTACTTTGATGATTGTTCCTGAAAATAACAAAGCTTTTATTGATAATTTTCTACCCTTCTTCCTTTGTTCATAAATGTATTCTAACACTACAGAAGTCTCACTAGGATGTTGATCTCATGCTCGTGATGTAAAATTGTCAAAGAGCCCTTATCCCAAATTCTGTTGTGCAGTAAACTATTTAAATTTTAGATTCTGGGCTGGTGCAGTGGCTCATGCCTGTAATCCTAGCATTTTGAGAGGTCAAGGTGAGAGGATTGCTTAAGCCCAGGAGCTCAAGACAGCCTGAACAACGTAGCAAGAACTAGTCTCTACAAAAAAAAAAGAAAGAAAAATTATCTGAACATGGTGGCATAGGCCTGTCCTTGAGAGTCTGAGGCAGTCAAATTGCTTGAACCCAGGAGTCTGAGGTTACAGTGAGCTATGATGACACCATTGCACTCTACCAAGGCAACAGAGTGAAACCCTGTCTCAAAGTAATAATAATAACAAATTTTAGATTCCCATTCACTGAAACAAGATTCTGTTATACCAAATGAATAAAGATTAATTTACAATGCTCCTATTTAATATTTTGGAATTGTAAGTTGAATCAAGATCAAAATGGTTTATATGAACTGAGTATGAGCTGTTTTGTTTCTCTTGTACATTTATCACTGCTATTTATTTTAAACTTACTGGTGATTTAAAATTCTGCTGCTGTATTAAAAGCTATCTTTAATTTTTTTAACTAAATATATTAGATTCCAAAAATATGTTTTGAAACTTAATATTAGAAACAACACATGTGTATCCACCATCTAGGTTAAAAAAAAAAATCCATTACCAGTGCCTTAGTACCTAATTTCATACATCTTCACTCGTTTAACAGCAACTGCTGCTATGAATTTTATGAAAATAATTTGCTTTATTTTGTTTATACATTTATAACTGCATTCCTACAGCTAAGATGCATTTTTTCAAAAGCTGACTATATCAGACATTTTAGTTATTAATTTCTATCTTAAACTAATTTATTCTTTTTCCTAAACATTTCTCTCTTCCTATGTGAATATCTTGCCATATGCCTTTAATAATCTTGGAAGAAGGCATATATTATTTCCTTCCATTTTTTCTTTACTTATATCCCTAGTGTTCCACTACCATTTCTTCTTTTTAATCCATCCCCTTAACTTACTTGTCTTTGTACAGTTTCTTGTGCTAATTTATGGGTGTATACATATTTTTAATAATTTATTATGGCCTAATCACATGCATATAGGTCTGGTCTCATATATTTTAAGTGAATAAGAGCAACCTGCTTTTTCAGCCAATTCTTATATTTCATCATACTATATGTTTGTTAAGGAATTGGAAAATTCACGTAAATAGCTAAATATAAGACCTGTATTTATTCCTTCATAAATTTAAACATTTTTTGGATACCAATTTTTCCTAGCATTGGTTTTTGTTCCATTTTAATTTCCATTTCTCAGCTCCATATCCATGCAATAACTTTAATATATTTTCATTTTCCAAACCAACACTTAACTCAAATATCATCCTTAAACAGTATGGATATCACACAGTCAAAAGACAATAAGTCTAGAGCTTTTCAAATTTTACCAATTATTTTATTCCCACTTTAAAATTTATATACACTCAATGTTTTAGAGAAAGATGTTCATTTCCATGTGGTTTATAGTAGGAAAAAACTGGAAACAATCAAAGTGTCTACTAATTAGGGATCTAATTACAACATACAACATAGGATAATCATACCATAGAATATTAGGAATCTAATTAAAATAGGTGATTACCAGTTTAACTCTGTCAGTGAGAGTCTCTTCACTCAGTAATACCTGGGATATAAAAGCCAACCCACCTATGGGTGACCCCCACAATTGAGTGACAAATCTGGAGTTACAAAAGTCAAGTCACCATATCTTAAAAAGGCCAATACTGGCCAGTGTGGTGGCTCATGCCTGTCTGTCAGTTCCTCAAGCACGAAACCAGCCTGAGGAAGAGATCCTATCTCTATACAAATAAGGAAAAACTAGCCAGGCAAGGTGGAGCATGCCTGAAGTCCCAGCTATATGAACCCAGGAATTTGAGGTTGCTGTGAGTTACCATGATATATTCCACCTAAGGCAACAGAAACTCAAAAAGAAAAAAAAAGGAGGAGGAGAACAATACTGCATACCATCCACTCTCCAGAGCTCTCTATGGGATCAAGCTGAGGTTCGATTTTTAAAACTTTATCTCTGCTTAGTTTCGGTCCTTGCCTTTCCTCATTTCTTATGAGAGTACGCCTTCAATAAATCACCACACAAAAATCTCTTTCTTGTGCTTGCTTCAACAGCGCAAATATTATAATTGAAACAATATAGAAAAGATTAGCATGGCCCCTGAGAAAGGTTGACACGCAAATCTGCGAAGCATTTCATATTTTTCAATGTTAGGATGTGGAACACAATTAAAAAAGGGATTCTATCTAACAAATGCAAACACTGTAACATAATTCTTTGTATCCTCAAATTAACCTGAATTTAAAAAAAAAAAAAAAAGGATCTCTTTCTTAAGCCCTCTTCAGTGACTGAAGTGGTCCCAGAAAGAAGACTTTATGGGTAAGATTGTGGATCGCTAACTGACTGGTTGTTGATGAAGACTCCACAAATAATGGTCAGCACTTTATGGCATGCTGTAGCAGTACAACTGCTAAGACTTTCACTTGGATAAGTGAGGATGGAATACAGGTAGAAAATAATTTGTTGGCTTGGGCTGTATCTGCAGATTTGAAAGGAATGAAGAAAATTAAGTATAAGTCTTGTAGAAGTGGATGGCTATTACTAAGTACTAGTAATACAAAGAAGAGAGGAAATCATGAGCTCAGGATGATTAATTAACAATTCAAAACAATGTGTTAAATTCTGAAATCTTCCCATATGCCAGAGGTGGAGGGTTCAAACCCAGCCCCGGCCAAAAACTGCAAACCCAGCCCCACAAAAAAAATAAAAAATAAAAAATAAATAAATAATAAATTCTGAAATCTTTATTTAATTTTTTCATAGTAAAATATTGTAATAGAGACTTGGGGAGATCAGACAATACAAGGAATCCTAACTTAAGCCTGTCTCACGGTAATTTCACTGTGTTTGGGGACCCATTCAGAGGCCATTTTCCATGTTCTTAAATAAAAAATTAGAATGGACATATTAACAGTTGGCAGAACCCTCACTTGGGTTCCCTGACATGTGGAGTTGAAGCAATTATAAGTCATAAAGTTCCTAAAAATGCCTCACCCACTGCCAAGATACTAAATAGAAAATAGTATTATATCCCTAAGGGATATGCAAAGCTCAGACCCACCCTTGAAAACCTAAAGGCTATAAAATGTATAATGGTTAATATTATGTGCCAACTTGTCTGGGCCATGGTGCCCACATATTTGGTCAAACACTATTCTGGATGTTTCTGGAAGACTGTTTTTAGACGAGATTTACATCAAAATCTGTGGACTTCCAGTAATACAAACTGCCTCATCCATCAGTAGGGCTGAAAAGAACAAAAGACTGATTTCCCTGGAGCAAGAGGGAATTCTCCATCAAATTGCCTTCAGATTTCATCTGCAACATCAACTCTTCCTCGTTCTATAGCAGAATGCCTTGGACTAATTCTGCAACTCTTTTCAGTGTCTCCAGCCTACCAGCCTCCCCAACATGCTGTGAATTGGCCAAGCCTCCATAATCCTAGGATCTACTTCTTAAAATCAATCTCTTTCTCTATATCTTCTTTGTTCTGTTTCTCCAGGACTAAAACAAGCAGATAGTTTCCATCACATCCCAATTAATTCACTGGTCAGAGTCAAACAAAACTTGGATTAATCATGGTAGAAAATAATGGATTTACTTAAGCCAAGAAGTAAGCCTGAATGTAGCTGTTGTGCCAGATACAATAGCTTTACCATAGCGAATTAATATGGGCTGTGGTATATTATGTGTATCTATTAATCTGAAAATTGCACTCTTTTTAATACCTATCTCCCAGGAGGCAGAACCAGAGGAAGTTTGCATTGATCTGGGTCAAAATATATGTATGTATGTATGAAATATGTATGAAATACACACATACATATTATACAAATACATACACACACACACACACACACACAAAATAGGCTAGGAGCTGTCAAAGCTTTATCTGTAAAGGTCCAGATATTAAATATTTTAAGCTTAGTGAGCAGAGAGGAAAAATAAAGAATATTAAAACAAATGCAAATTTCCTAAACTTTTTAACTGATGAATTTCAAAACATATTAATAAATATTTAGTATAATTTTTTAAAATACAGGTCTACTAATAGAATTCTTTATTTTGTGGAGAAAACATTTTGTTATTTTTTTTTTATTATTAAATCATGGTTATGTACATAAATGCAATCATGGGGTACAATGTGCTGGTTTTATATACAGTGTGAAATGTTTTCATCGAACTGGTTGACATAGTTTTCATGGCATTTTCTTATTGTGTACAGACATTTATATTCTATATTTAGTAAGTTTCATCTGTACCCTTCTAAGATGCACCATAAGTGTGGAACCACCAATTACTCTCCCTCTGCCCATCCTTCCTCTTCCCCTCCCCTCCCTTGCCCCTTTTCCCATATTCTTGTGCTGTAATTGGATTATAGCTTTCATATGAAAGGTATAAATTAGGAGAAACCATTTTGATTAAATGGAGGTACAAAGTTCATCTGTTAAAAGCTGACATTAAGGTTCACTTGTCAAAGTTGATCTGTTAATGAGATTTTTCATTGTTGTTCAGACAGAGTTTTACTTTGTTGCCCTCAGTAGTAGAGTGCCCTGGCATCATAGCTCACAGCAGTCTCAAACTCTTGGGTACAAGTGAGTTTCTCGCCTTCCGAGTAGCTGAGACTAAAGACGCCTGCTACACTTGGCTATTTTGTTGAGATGAGGTCTCACTCATCAGGTCTCAGGTTCCTGAGCTCAGGCAATCCACTCACCTCAGCCTCCCAGAACTCTAGAATTACAGGTGTAAGCCACTGCATCCAGTCTTGTAAGGAGACTTTACATATTCAATATTTTGAAAATGACTTTTACATATAAGATAGGTACTACCAAATGCTGATATCAGTAATGACAATATTACCTGAACATATTCATAAACTGGAAAACATTTATAGAATTACAATGAACTCTTAACATTGCAGTTTTGCACTTGATTACACTGTACATGAATCACTTCCAACTAACAGGTGGAAACTCTTCAGTTATAAAGTTAAGTGAATTTTAAAACAGAACTTTCCGTTGCACTTGAGTCAACTAACTATTGCTGTAACTGAAGTTTCAGCTTGGAAAATAAATTCACCACATATTTATATGAGACTGGAGATCCCAGTTCTTATCTTTGCTTTTGACTATACAGTTTATGTACAAAACAAGTTGACACTATTGTAATTCAAACAATGCCAACTATTGAAATGACTCTACTGCAACACACACATGTGGTTTGCTATTGAATTCTTTATAAAATGTTATTACATCTTCAGTCAAAGTTAATTTCCAAGGCCATTTTCTGTCTGACATCTTTGTTGAGGGAAATTCTTTTCATTTAGAAAGTTTTTTTGGCCTTGGGTTCAAAAATTCACAATACAATTTTACAATTTCAAAGCCATTGAACTGTTGAATGGTATAGAAAGTCAGGATATTCAGCTTCTCTTTTTGACAAAAATTCACAGAACTAATGATGTTTAAGTCCAGGAGAGCAATCGTTCAATAACACATGATAGATTCATATATTTTCTGGCAGAGTACCTATCAATAACTAATATAATGAATAACTATGACTTTATAACTATGGTTTTTGTAAACTTAACCAACTAAGTCTTTTTCTGTTCTATGTACATATTTACCACTATGAGTTGCAATACATCTTAGCAGATTCCACTTCAGGTTCTACTAAATGAATTTTTTTTTTTTTTTTAACATTTTACCTATAGTTGTCTCAAAGAGAGAATTTGAGAACCAAGGAAATATTTGCCTTTTCTTTTTTGTTTTTAGTTCTATTTCATAACTATGGCGATTGATGTTGTCCCCACTGTCCTCAACTTTCCTTAGGGAAAGAATAATAATCTTTAAAATTTAAATTTTCTCAGGATATATACATATCTCAGCTACTGCAACCAAACAATTTAAACTCACTATTAGTAAATTACTTTTCTTCCTTGGCTAACCAAAATGCAATTTAGAAACTAACTTTGGTACAGCCTCCTTTCCTTCTTTTTTTTTAATTTTTGTCATGAAATTCTGCTTAATGAGATATTCTGTTTGAAATTTTCTACCTTTTCTAACCATTGCTTTTCTATCAGTTAAGCAAGCTGTAATGAGTACTTAATTTGGTAACATTGATATATATTGTATTATTTTATCACGTTACAGTGTCATTGCATAATATACAGAATACTTTGTCTTCTAACTCAACAACAAAATCATGCAGTTTACTGTGGCTTAAGACACTCAAATTTCGCTTTCTCTTTCCTTGGTTTGACATAATGCACATACATTAAAAATGTCTTGTGACAATGATATATGTTACATTTGATATGCTATTAGGTTATGACTATGTCACTGTGATTTTTAGTGTGCTGCAGAAGGGTGCAAATTGAGGAGAATATCACACATCTTTGTAGCACCACTTTATCCTGTTCCTGGTAGCAAAAAGTCACCATAGACAATAAATGAGCGTATGTATTCTGATAAAACTTTATGAACACTGAAATTTAAATTTTATATAGTTTTCACATATCAGAAACATATTCTGTTGCTTCTTTTCGAATATTTAAAATGTTTTTTAGGAAATTCTTAGCTCATGGGCTGCATAAAAAGAGATGGCAATCATATTTGGCCTATGCCAAAATGCCAAACTTAGGTAATTCTCTAAGTGGTAAATTCTCACAGTCTTTCCTGAAGCAATGTTAATTTTGCTCTCTGTTACAATATAATTGAAAGGGACCTGAACTGCCTAGGCATTTCATAAGGGCCCACTATGTTGACAGCATTACATTCAAACCTGATCCATCACACTGGATACTTTTATAAAAAAAGTGTTCTTCAAGGGTAGGAAATAAAAACTACAGAGATAGAGTCCTGCCACAGTGATAAAGATTTCAGGGGTCCAGTAGTATAGGATGGGATACCTTCTCCAAATTAAGAGAAAATGTATTGTAACTTATACCTCCAACACTCATGAAAAATCATAAACTTGGTACATGTCTTCAGATTAGATGAACATTTGGGAACACTGCTCTGGCCCACTATTAGTTAATGAAGAAGGCTGCCTCTTTTGAGTGGGGTACAGAGAGTAAAGATCTCTATACAAGTTCTGGTTGCTAGATTACCATTGTTAGTACTTAGACAATATGACCTGGCACATCTCATGCACTAGAGGTACCAAAACCAGTGAAGGATATTAGAATTTGAAAAAAGTACAGAACAAATTTTAAAAATCCTCAACAAAATATTTGCAAATAATATCCAGTGATAGGTAAAAATAATAATACAATAGAACCAAGTGGAGTTTATCATAGCAATGCAAGGTTGGTTTGCTATTTGGAAAATTAATTCATCATATGAACTGAAAAAAATTCAAATAATCACATCAATTAATGAAGAAAAGTATTTAACAAAACACAACATATTTTCATGATAAAAACCCAATAAACCAGGAATGGGAAGAAACTTACCAAATCGATAGCTAACAGTATGGTAAAAGACTTATTGTCTTCCCCATAAAAATTGGAACTAAATAAAGTTTTAGCTATTCTTGTTTCTTTGTCTTTCTGTACATTTTAGGATCAGCTTGTCTATATCTACAACAAAAAATCCTTCTGGGATTTCCTTTCCAATCTAAATGTCTTTTATTTCAGTTTCTTTATGACATTCTGCCCATAACCTAAAGATGCCTTAGCCAGATCCATAAAGCAAGAAAAAGAAAGAAAAGACATAAAGATTGGAGTGGAAGAAATAAAACTGTCCATATCCATGGAGACCATGATTGTCTACAAAGAAAATGCTAAAGAATCTGTAGAAATGAAGGACAAATAACAAAATATTAGAACTAAGGAGTGAGCAAACCAGGTCACAAGATACAAAGTCAACACAAAATAAAATCTGTTTTATTTCTATACACTAGCAAGGTACAACTGGAAGGTGAAGTTAAAACATAATACCACTTAAATAGTTCTTTAAAAATACACAGGTATACAAAACAGCTAAAAATGACTAAGAATTGAGGAAAGAAAGCAAAGAAGACCTAAATAAAAAGAGACCTAACAGGTTCATGAGTTGGAAGGTTCAACTTAGTAAAGATAACAATTATCTTCAAATTGATCCATAGGTTTAAACAAATAAACTGACCACATATTGTATGATTCCATTTATATGAAGTATACAGAATAGGCAAATTTATAGAAATTGAAAGAAACTTAGTCACTGCTTACGGCTGTGGAGGGAGTGTGTGGAAAGGGGTGCAGGGCAGCTAGGAGGGGAGAGTGTTTCCTTTGAGGGTAATAAAAATGTTCTAAAATGAAGACTGAAACTGGACCTGTACCTTTCACCATTAACTAAGATAGACTCTCACTGGATTAAAGATTTAAACTTAAGACCAGAAACTATAAAAATACTAGAAGAAAGTGCAGGGAAAACACTTGAAGAAATCTGCCTGGGTGAATATTTTATGAGGAGGACTCCGCGGGCAATTGAAGCAGCATCAAAAATATGCTACTGGGACCTGATCAAACCAAAAAGCTTCTGCACAGCCAAGAACACAGTAACTAAAGCAAGCAGACAGCCCTCAGAATGGGGCTATGCAGGATATGTCTCCAACAACCGTTTAATAACCAGAATCCACAGAGAACTCAAATGTATTACCAAGAAAAGCAGGGAGGTTTTCTTAAGAGAAAGCGCCCTGGACTCCATGAGTGAGCAGAGCACTGTCTGGCCTTTGTCCCCAAGGGGGCAGGAGCTGTGCGTGTGCACAGGCTGCGAGGACTCTCCAGTGACGTCCCAGGACTCCCAGAGTCAGGCTACTTGCACGGGTCGGATGGAGGTGTGTCCGTGGTGCGTGGTCGGAGGCACAGCAGTGGGGCTCCGCGGCCTTGCAGTCCCCATGGTGGTGGCTGCCGTGTGGAGTGGCCGCTGTGCATAGTGGTGCCCTTAGGGGCCGCTTCGCTGCTGGTGCTGAGGCCAACTTGAGCCACGGAAACCGTCATGATGGGGACAGGGTGGCTACTGCCCCAGTTTTTGTCCCCTCCCCCACCCGGGGGTTTAGCTATTGCTCCGGAGAAGGGCGGCGTGTGATCAATTCCCCTCAGGAAACCCTGGGCCTCGTCTGCTGGCCAGCTCTGACCTGAGCCTGAGTCCCTTTGTGAACCCCCTGCAACAGAGAGGTGCAGCCCCCGCAGGGGTCCCGGGAGACCAGGAGGCCCTCCTGTTCCCAGGTAGGGCTCCTGTAACCCGCCCAAATGTGCAAAGCAGGGCTGCCGCGCCCTGCTGTTAAGGCTCTTGATATTTCCTGACCCCCAGCATCGTGGACACAATGGATACAACACACTTGCCAGTGTGGACTGGGTGCGACAGTGGGCAGTCGCTGGGGTTCCAACCCACATGTCCCTAAGTGTCACTGTGCATGTGCACGGCTTCCTTTGATAAACTGTTAGCATTTTGTTTCTGTATTTCTGGGTCACGCCCTGCTTTCCATTTCCAGAGTTACATCCTTGCACCAGGACCCAAGCCCTCATACTGGGATTGCAGCCCAGGAAACCCACTAACCCAGGACCTGCACCTGTCAGCACAGGGCGCCCTCACCTGCAGGCGGTTCTCCACGGACCTGCTCTCCGCCTTCCCCACACAGGACTTCAGATACTGACTCCGGGGCGCTTCTCCCCCTGGTACATTAGCTTTGTTTTCTTTCCATTTTGTGCCTTTGTCCTTGTTTTTCTAGTCATGCTTGGAATAGTCTCCATAAAAATACCTTCCCCCAACGGTGCAAGACACACTAACTTCTCAAGATTCCTCTCCTTTAAAATTGTCACCCCTGACAGTCATTTTGGTAATTGTAGCTGCCTTGTGGTGGACTCCCAATGCTCAAAGGGTGAACAGAAAGGTCCCACCCGTGGTTAAGACAAGGTGGGGATCCTGGGTCCCTGTTTTACTGTGAGGCTGAGCCCTCTCCCCTACTGTAGACAAGACTTCATACCTACCTTTGAAAGGATGTCATGACATAACTTAAATGCAAGGTCTGGCACGTGGTGGGCAATCAGGAAAGCGGGTGCTGAGGCTGGGTACTATTTTTTATGGCTGAACCTACTACTGTCTACTTATCTGAGTGCTGACAGCATCCCAGGAGTGGTTATATTTTATTGTCATTCCTTAGAGAATCATTTATATGTGGTGACTCCTTTCAGACTTGAGCATCCCAGAAGAGATCACACACCTTCATCCTTTCACTGTGCTCCCAATACCGGTCTCTGGAATCTCTGGGCATTCAAATATATATTATAATGCATGATGAGCTGGCTGGCGTTAAGAATTCGCAAATAGAAAAATCATGCTCTATTACTTTGTTTATATAAAAAGCTTTTTTTTTTTTCTTTTGCTCATACTATTCTCCTTTTGCTCAGGACCTACACAAATTAGGCTAGAAAAAAAAAGAGCTCGTGTGTGGATGCTTTGTGAATTCACAAGTTCAGTACAAAATTAAGCCAGATTTCAGTTCCTTTTTTTCTTTTCCAACCTTGGGATAAAGGTAAGTAAACTTGGAAAAAAGAAAGAAAGAAAGAAAGAAACCTAAACAATTTTATCTAAAGTGCAGATTATATATCAGCTCTTGTAGGTTGTTTAAAAGTGTTTTTTATAGCTCACATGAGTTATAATTGACAATATCATGATATTCACTGTGGTGTCAGGATTTTCTAAAGGCATACGTGTTTTTCCTAATCTTCTATGTGTCCTCTTGCCTGGCCATAAGGTTGATACTTTACTGTTGTTCCTAGGGAATCTCCTATTTTAGTAATAAAAACATGATGCAAATACTAACAACCAGTTTGCATCCAGCACTTCCCCTGTGCCAAACTCGTGTGACTTAGTGTAGGTGTCCCAGGATGGGGTTAAGGATGGAAGAGTTTTATTGAGAAAAACAAAACAGCTGAGATGGATAAATGAGAAGAAACCAAAGAAAACAGGGAGAACTTTAAGACAGGGGTGCAGTCTGATGTCAAAGTCCCTAACAGGTCAATAGGTAGGTGGGTGGATAGACAGATAGATAGGAGGGCTGTATAAGGACATGATAGAGGGCATTCAATATGCAGATACTATTGAATTCAAAATCTAAGTGATTTCATTCCTTTTCATGAATGTCATAAATCATTCTTAATTTCCTAAATTTGCATGGAAAGTCATGTCCCTACTTTGGCGGAGTACCTGAGCTTTACACCAATATAGTGAGGTATTGGGTTACAAAGCAAACTTCAATTGCCACTTTTTCTTTTGTCTTTAAAATCAGCTGCTTGCCTAGATGATAAATGCTTATATTTCAAAATAATTTGTTTCAAATTAATAAATAGTGTAAGGATCTCCTGAAATGGTGCTATATTGTATCAACCCGTTTCCTTCTGGAAATTGTTCTCACTAGGTCATGACCCTTCACGATCACTAACAATTGTCGGAGTGGTGGTAGTTGTCATTGCTTTCTATTTTCACTACTACTTTATCTACTCCTTTTTTTTTTCCAAGACAGAGTCTCACTATGTCGCCCTCGGTATAGTGCTATGGCATCACAGCTCACAGCAACCTCCAACTCCTGGGCTAAAGTGATTCTCCTGCCCTAGCCTCCCAAGTAGCTGGGACTACAGGTACCTGCACAACACCCAGGTGTTTTTTGTGGCAGTTGATTAGCTGGCCCAGGCTGGGTTGGGGTTCGAACCCACCACCTTCAGTGTATGGGGCTGACGCCAAAGCTGACTTTATATACTTCTATTGTCTACTTATATTAGTTGGGGTAAGCTAAGGTTAAACAGCAGAGACCCGGAAATGGAAGTAGAGAGGTCAGTAGAAATGTTCTCTGTGTGATCATACAAGTATCCAAATCCTTACATCTTGTGGCTATGGTAACTCCTTTGGAAGAATTCACTGTATTCCTCGATCAGGAGTTTTTATGGACCAGAGCTAGATGTGACACATGCCATTTTTGCTTTCATCACATTTGAAAGCCCTAATCCCTCTGGCTGCACATAACTGAGAGGAAGGCTCAGTTATGAAATATAGTCTAGCTTTTGGCCTAAAAAAAGGAGTCAATAGTTGTTGGCTAGTTTGCAATTTCTGCCAAATCATATATAATGTTCTTATAATCTCACCAACATGCCAAGTTCTCTGAATTAAGATTCCTTTCTATCTGACCCCTAACTGTGTTAGGTTCCAATCCTTTTGCACATATATGAAATCTCATTTAAACATCTGGGTTCCAAAGTTGTGACTGATTAAAATCATTGCCTTCATATTCACCATGGGCAACTATTACATCTGTTTATTCATGTTACTCTAGAAAATCTAGTTTACTCATAATCAGTACTCATTTTTTTTTAATGTTCAAAATAGACCATGGGGACACATGCTTTATCTCTATCTTTTACTTTCCATTTTTAGTCCCGAGAGTATTTTATAAGGAGCCAGTGTGACTGCGGCCCCTTTCAGGATGAAGATTCTCTGTCCTTTCATCAACATAATTCCTTGAATGTTGCAGTTATTGTAAGTGATTGCATAGAATGAATGCTGGACTGGAAGTTAGGAAAAAGTGGAGCTAGTTTCAGATCTGCCGATTATTTGTCATGGAAACATAAACAAGTAATTTATCTCTCTTAACTTATGTTCCCTCATCGGTAAATGGTAACCTTACCCCTTGGATTTCACAGTTACAATTGGTTAAGTACCACTGTGCTTTGAAAACCAAGGCTCAGGTGCCCAGGTATGGTGACCCTCGTTATAGTCACGTCTGAAGATAGCACCTGAACTTGAGCCTAGCTCCCAATCTGTCCAGGTTCTGCACAAGGCATGATAAAATGATAAATGTGAGTTAGGAGCCCTAAGTTAAGTGTTGAAGATAAAAGAAACAGCCATAAAAATATGATCAAAGATATGATCAAAGATAGAAGCCCAAAGAAAATATGAAAGCAATTGCAAACTAAAGCAGCATGGTGGTGCTGAGAGGGTGCTGGAGATAATCTTTTGGTCAGCATGGTACAGAATGAATTAGGAGAGCCTCACTCATGGTTGCTGGTGCAATTTAAGGGCCATCCCTTAAAGGTCCCAACACTGCCAGGTCTGCTAATTCCAGATTATATTCTTTGTGTGTCTCCCTTGGGTTTCTTGAGGTCAGCAAGCATTTTGCTTTTTGTTTTGTTTTAAAGAACCCACACCCAGAGCCCTCAGGGAGCATCATGAGGACAGCTGTGATAACAACCTGCGATTAATATAGAAACCAAAGTTATGCTATAACTGAGAGTTCTTATTTTTTTTAATAATTTTATTGAATCATAATTATGTACATTGGTGCAATCACAGGGCACGATTCATATACATTCAGAAATATTTTGATCATACTGTTACAGATATCCTTCATGGCATTTCCTTGATCACTATATAA
>CAUYON010072795.1:0-14656 GCA_963573935.1 Arctocebus calabarensis | reverse complement strand
TATCAATGTCTTATAGAGTGAAGAAAATGCCATGAAGGCTATCTGTAACAGTACGATCAAAATATTTCTGATTGTATATGAAGCACATTCTGCCCTATGATTGCACCAATGTACACAATTATGATTTAATAAAATTATTTTTTAAAAAAAAGAGAGAGAGAGAGATTCTCTTCCCTCAGCCTCCCCAGTAGCTGGGACTACAGGTGCCACCACAACACCCAGGGGTCTCACTCTTGCTCAGGCTGGTCTCAGGACTCCTGAACTCAAGGGATCTACCCACCTCGTTCTCCCAGAGAGGTGGGATTACAGGCGTGAGCCACCACGCCGGCTTATACTTCATTTCTAATTGGTGATTCTCACTAGTAGAATCAGTCTACAGACTCTTCTTTTTGCTTCTTTATATTTTTTAAGTTTTCCATGTACCTGTCTTGCTTTTGCAACAAGAAAAAAAAAAGTTATGTTTAATTTTGTAAGTACAGAGGAGGTGTAGCATCCTAAACTCTTTGCCTATGTCTCCAATAATTACCTATCTTCTATGAAAATGTAAAGCTCTTGGCTGACTTGGCAATACAGTATTTACTCAAAAACAGCAAGGCCCAGAGGACTAGAGCTGACAGCCAGAAGAGCTGTCAGTCCAAGACTTAGGGCAAAAGAGCAACATGCCACAAGCACGGAAACCATCAGTCTCAGCCCCACTAGGTTGTTATTCCTCTCCTGTGATTTCTTATCCGGTGAATTATTCTAGTGCTTGTATATTTATTTTTAAACCATGTATCAGCAGAGTTATTCTAAAAGTCTCTATCAGCTGAAGTATTAACAACTTCCAGCTGAGAAAATATCTTTTCACTTTGCCTAAGCCTAATCATTATTTTCTGCCTCCTACAGGAGTTTCAGTATCATACAAAGGATCACAATACAAAAGGCCATGTGGATGATTCTTTAGAAAGTTGCTTGGTAGACTTCCAGTGTATAATTTGGGCATAAATTTATTTAAAGATGTCAGAAGTTTGGATTTTCTTTCTAAGAAGAAAAACTCACCCCCTTGTTCTTTGAAAGCCTAAATATGAAGTATCCAAACTAAGAAGCAGAAAAGAATAAAAAGATTTCCTTCAGAATTTTCATCTCAAAGTCTCTCATTTAAAAATGAAATTATAGAGTTTGGAAACTTTGTATTCAAAATTTTAATTGTCTAGAATGTAAAGCTCTTGTCTCACCACCTGTACAGAAAAATGTTCTCTCTCTGACCTAAAAGTTCTTCTAAACAGAAATATTCAGGGCAACCAACCCTAGCTCAGGATTTCACAAAGAAATGGTTTCAAATCCATATTGTGTTTTCTTATGTCAGTTGCAAGTCCCAATTTACAAGCCTGTACTAGTCAACTCACTGGGCTTCTTGTTAATGAAACAAGTCAGAAAAGCACTACCTTTACAAACCAATTTCCTTCACTCAAGGTGCAAAAAGCTCCTTTCTCAGGCAGCCCAGACAACTGTCTTGCAAATGCTTGTCTTCTGACCGGCTTCCATATACTCTGACACCAGCAGTCAGTTGATGAGTCTGTCCCTTATTCTATGTTTTCCTACCATTGGGAAACCTACCATTTCCTACCTACTCCTTTTTATTCTCCTTAAGCACTCAGAAATCTTTCTTTTCTTCTCTACTTCATTTTTCTGCTTTTTAAAAATTTTTATTTTATTTTATTTTGTTTTATTTTATTTTATTTTATTTGAGACAGAGTCTTAATCTGTCACCCTGGCTATAGTACAGTGACCTCATCTTAGCTCACCGCCACCCCCAATTCTTGGGCTCAAGGGATCCCCTCGCCTCAGCCTCCAGAGTGGCTGGGACTAAGGCACACATCACTATGCCCAGCTAATTTATTTTTAATTTTTGTAGAGATGGAGGGTCTCACTATGTTGTTTAGGCCTTTCTTGAACTCCTGGCTCAAGCGATCATCCCATCTCAATTTTCCAAAGTGCTACAGTTATAAGCATAAGACACTGCACCCAATCCATTTTACTGCATTTTTTTAATTAAAATGGTCTGATGGCCCACAAGGTTTTCCAATGCCCAGACTCCTCCCCAATTCACTCCCTCCGAGGATACTACATACTATGGAATGCTCAGAAAAGCCACAGTCTGTAAAGGAATAATATTTTGAACTGCAAAATTTTATGAATCTGAGTAAAATGGAGTTATACATTAAAAAAAAAGAAAAAGAATTTTATGAATCAGTCAGCCTGAAAGAACTCTATGGGTCCAAGAGGGATTTTATACTCCTGACCACAGCAAGTAAGTAACCATCTAAGGTCAGTACCAGCATCTTCCTATAAGAAGGGCAGGAAACTGTTCATATCTATGGTATGAATTCAGTTTCCTCTCCTGTAAGATGGTAATAATAATAATATGGGCCTCATAAGGTTGCCATGAGAATAAAATGAAGTAATGAAAGGGAAATTTCTGGCACATTGTAAATAATCAATAATGTTAGCTTGTTAGCTTCCTTCTTTGCTTTCCCTTCATTTATTCACCCATTAAATTAATATTCAATGAACCAGCTTCTTCCCAGGTTTGAATAACTTCCCAGTGGTGATATGAGTTAGAGCTCTGGGACATGCCTGGCCTCCTCCAGGCTAGTAGGATACAATTTAGTACCCTTTAGCATAATACACTAATTGGTCCCTTAGTGACCTGAAAGAGTTAATGCATTATTGTAGGATTTAATTTACCACTTCCTGACAAAATGAGCTTTAGCATTTTTTATACATAAATTCCCTAGAATTATAGTACACAAATTTTCTCTCTCTCTCTCTCTCTTTTCTCTCACACCCACACATACACTGCAACTCCCCAGAGCAGTAAGAGAGGTTAAATGATAGAATTAAAATAGTCCATTTAGAATATACTGAGTACTTTTTCTCTGATCACAAAAACAAGAAATCTGAGAAATATATAAATCCAAATAAAGCACACATTTTTTATAATCTTATAATCCCCCAAAAAATGGTTCTTAGGAAGCACTGTAAGTATTTTATTTTATTTTCTGATAAACTTTTATATAATACCTGTTTTATAAGTCATATACCATCATATATACTTCATGTACTGTTGCTTTTTTAATTAAAATTCTATCATCAACATTGTTCAAAATCACCAAAACGCCCTAAAATATTTTAATAGTACTCCATATTCCATCATATGGATATCCCATCATTTATTTAGCTATAAGTCTATTGGGAAATGAAAAGGGACACTAAGAAAGGGGCTTCAAGGAGATTCAGTTTTCCCCCTGACCTGGGGAAACAAAAAGTCTGGAGACCTATAAGAATGTAGGTATAAGGAAACCTGGGTAACCAATGACCAATAGGAAGAGACAGTCAATGACCAAAAGTAAAGAGCAATGGTACAGGTGCAGAGGTGCAGAAAGGCCAATGAAAGATGTGCAGGCAGTTTCATACGTAGAAGGTATTTATAGCCCTGCAGGCCTTTATGTCTATCCCTCCCTCCCTCTCTTCCTCCACCTCTCTCTCTTTCTCCTCCTCTGCTCCTTCATGAGATAGACCCTCTAAACTTTCTCTTTATTCTTCCTAAATAAAATTTGTCTTTGGTACACTGAAACTTCTGTGGTTATTCTGCTCTCTATTCACATTGCCTGTGCTGCTCCAGTTTTATTTTCTGTTTTCATTCATTGTTCCTTTCAGTTACCTCTATGCCTCAGTTGAACTTCTCAGCTCAGCAGAGTAATCGAACCAGGTCAACTGGGTTCAGGGACCTGGGGGACCCCTGACCCCCAACAGGAGACATTTAGGTGATTTTTCTTTTTGCTTCTATTATAAGTAAATTAATATTTTATAAATATATTTTTAAAAGCATTGCTGTTATTTTCTTCGGCTCAGTTCCTATAAGTAAAATTACCAGATAAAAATGTACCAACATGCTGAAAGCTCTTGATGAAGGCTGTCAAATTGGGTTGCATAAACCAGTGGTGTTAAATAATCCTCTTCTCACCACAAGCTGGCCAGCCCTCAGTAATTACACTGAACAATCTCTGTTAATTTGGTAGATAATACACTAAATTTTACCTTGGTTTTCATTGCATCAGTATGATTACTAATGAGGTTGATAATTTATTTCTATTTATTAGCCATTTGTTATATCTGTTCTGGGAATTGTAGGTTTATGTTGTTGCCTATTTTTATTGACAACATAGAGGTTTTATTATAAGTTATATTAATTCAGTATACAGTAAAATTTTCCTACCATTTTAGTTTTAATTTCCAAAATATTTACTCCAGAGAAAAGGACTATAGACCTCAAACAGAGTGAAGGTATTTTTCTGGTTAATGAATATATATCCCATTGAAACATCAAAAATGCATAATTTCATTTACTTTTAAAATTTCATGATATTTTTGACACAGAGTGTTTAGCTTTAAATATTAAAATTAATCTTTTTCTTTGTAATTTAGTTCACTGTCTGTATGCTTAGTCTTTTCCAACTTAGAATTGGGTAGATGTTTATCAAAAGTCTCTTCTTGGCCAGGCTTGGTGGTAATCCTAGCACTCTGGGAGGCTGAGAATGGCCTTGAGCTCAGGAGTTCAAGACCCACTCAACAAGGAGAGAGACCCCATCTTTACTAAAAATAGAAAAAAAATAGCCACAACAGTCACTGTAGTTCCAGCTACTTAGGAGGCTGAGGCAGGAGGATCACTTGAACCTGGAAGTTTGAGGTTGCTGTGATATAGGCTGACACACTGGCATTCTAACCTGGGACAACAGAGTGAGGCTGTCTAAAAAAAAAAGTTTCATCTAGTTTTTCAAAAGTTGCTTCATTTTTCACTTTTCAATTCATATAGGATTTACTCTTTTGTATAGCAAGAATATAAATAGATCTCTCTTTAAACAGATATTTCAATACCTTCATGAAATCCTATTAAATTTTTTTATACTATTCTAAATCCTTTATTGTCATTTCAACATGTTCCCAGCATTTGTTTTTTATTTTTCTTTTCCAATTAAAATATTTTATTTATTTATTTATTTTTATAATTATTAAATCATACCTGTGAACATTAATGCAATCAAGGGGTACAATGTGCTGGTTTCATTTAGTAGTGATAAGGTCTCGCTTTTGGTCAGGCTGGTCTCAAACTACTGAGCTCAAGCGATCTACCCACCTCAGCCTCCCAGAGTGCTAGGATTACAAGTATGTGCCCAGCCTAATATTGACTTATTTAATCCTCAAAAAAAACCCATAAGGTAAACGCTATTATTATTCCTTTTTTAAAAAATGAGGAAACGGAGGCACCGAGGGTATCACTTGTCCAGTCAGTTGCAAATGCCAAAAACTGGGATTCGCGCTCAATTAGCCTGGCTTTTGAAGCCTCTTGGATTAAAAACAAAAACAAAAGCAAAAAAGCTTCATATAGCACACTGTTCTAGCATTCCTCTGATGAGCTGACTTCCCTAAATAATCAAACTTCTAGCGTGTTCCATGGGTGTTAAGTCTCAGTCACCTCTTAAACGTCTGGTCGCCCTGCAAAGTGAAAAGCAAGGTCTTCCAAGGTTGATTGAAGGGAAAGGTATGCACTTTAGACATAAAATTTGAGAGCCCAAAGTCACACTCTGTTGCTGAACAAAAAATCAAGACTGGCCTCCTTTTAGCTCAGAAGGAGCACTTACGATTTTTTACTTTTTGGTCTTTTTTAGTCTTTTTTTATTTTTTCCCCAAAAAGAACTTTAAATCTTCTCAAGCCCTCTCCCCCTCCCGAATTATCTCCTTTGCTGCCTGGCAGAGAGGATCTTTGTTTGCAGGATGGTCAGGGGAACTGCTGCCAGCTGCCTGCGCCTTCCATAAAAGACCATTCTCATGCATCTCTTATGAAGAACTCTGTTGCTGGGGTTCATCAAATTGGGGTAGCTGCAAAACAGATACCTGAGGAAGCGTCTGATCCAACTGAGTGGATGGGTCATTTAAGGTTGCCTGTGAATGTATTAGATCCAGCTTCCTTTGTTAAGAAGTAAATCCTGGCGAGCTGTATCTTTTTTTCTTTTTCCTACTCAAATGGATTTATAAATGGCAGAATTCTTAAAAGAGTGAAGTTGAGGGTGGCACCTGTGGCTCAGTGAGTAGGGCGCCGGCCCCATATACTGAGGGTGGCAAATTCAAACCCGCCCCGGGCTGAACTGCAACAACAACAACAACAAAAATAGCCCGGTGTTGTGGTGGGCACCTATAGCCCCAGCTACTCGGGAGGCTGAGGCAAGAGAATAGCCTATGCCCAAGACCTAGAGGTTGCTGGAGCTGTGATGCCACAGCACTCTACTGAGGGCGACAAAGTGAGACTCTGTCTCTACAAAAAAAAAAAAAAAAAAAAAGAGTGAAATTGAGTGTCAAGATAGTAATTCTTCCAACCACTAGCTCCCATGCTGAGGAGCACCTGGGATGGGTGTACACCGTAATTAGGAGCAGGAGGACTTTACGCTATTTTATTTTATTTTTATTTATTTATTTATTTTTTTAGAGACATAGTCTCACTTTATTGTCCTTGGTGGCTCGTGGCCTCACTGCTCACAGCAACCTCCAGCTCTTAGGCTTAGGCGATTCTCCTGCCTCAGCCTCCAGAGTAGCTGGGACCACAGGCACCCACCACAATGCCTGGCTATTTTTTGTTGTTGTTGTTGCAGTTTGGCTGGAGCCGGGTTTGAACCCGTCACCCTTGGTATATGGGGCACCGGTGCCCTACTCACTGAGCCAAAGGCTCTGCCCTATTTTTATTTTTATTTTGAGATGGAGTCTCACTATGCTGCCCTCAGTAGAGTGCTGTGATATCACAGCTCACAGCAACCTCAAACTCTTGAGTTCAAGTGATTCTCTTGCCTCAACCTCCCAAGTAGCTGGGACTACAGGAGCCTGCCACAACAATCGGCAATTTTTTTTTTTTTTTTTTTTTTTTTTTTGCCGTTTTTGGCTGAGGCCGGGTTTGAACCCACCGCCTCTGGTATATGGGGCCGGCACCCCACTCCTTGAGCCACAGGCACCACCCCACACTCGGCAATTTTTTTGTTGCCGTTGTCATTGTTGTTTTAGCTGCCGGGGCCGGGTTTGACCTCGCCAGTCTCAGTGTATGTGGCTGGTGCCATAACCACTGTGCTATGGCTGCTGAGCCTCTCTCTTGTATTTTATTAACTTTATTATTTACTTTACTCTAAAGATACAGCTCACCCAGGAGTCCTAATACTTAAGGCTTCTTGGGCACAGCTTAGAGCCATGGTCCTCAAACTTGGCTTTAGAATAAACCTCTAAATTAACTTGTAGAGTTTGGCTTCTTTTTCGCAACACAACCCTTTTCTTTTTTTTTTGAGACAGAGCCTTAAGCTGTCACCCTAGATAGAGTGCTGTGGCATCATAGATCACAGCAACCTCCAATACCTAGGCTCAAGCGAGTCTCTTGCCTCTGCCTCCCAAGTAGCTGGGACTACAGGCACCCACCACAACGCCCCGCCATTTTTTGGTTGCAAGCCGTCATTGTTGTTTGGCGGGTTCTGGGGCTGGATTCGAACCCGCCAGCTCAGGTGTACGCGGCTGGCGCCTTAGCCCGTTGAGCCACAGGCGCTGAGCCCACAACCCTTTTCTATATGCCCTACACACACAAACAAAGAGGCATTTGCCCTGAGCACAGCCTCTTTGTTAAAGTTCATTTTAAATTCCTATCTTTGTTTAAATAGAGGACGAATTCGACCTTCCAGGCTGAATTACAGAATGAGTGAAGTTAAGGATGCAAACAGTTGGAGAGACATTCCCCTGTGTTGTCATGACAGGGAGAACCAGGGTCATGGAGGCCCGGAAGGGAAGAATTTCTTTTCGTGCTTAGTAAAATGCATCTAGAAACTTAGCTCTGCTTATGTGTAGCCTAAGACCTGACTGGAACACTGAGCTGGCTCTTGCATATTCATCTCTCAAGCAAACTCGGACCTGTGGTATTCAGTGTAGTGAATGTAGGGGATGACGAGCGCCCAACTCCCACATAACTGCAGCACAGATGAAGCCAACAGCCGAAAGGCACGAAGCACCTTCCCGGGGACGCCAAACATCCTGAAGCCAAAGCACAAAATATCAGGTGCTGCTCCCCTGGCTGGTCAGGGTTCTCTGAAAGTCTGGGATTTCCGTTTCATGCGCCATTGCTCAAAGCCAATCATTTCTTTTTTTTTCTTCCTTTCTTTTCTTTCTTTTCTTTCCTTCCTTTCCACACCTGTCCTTCCTTTCTTTCCCTTCTTCCTTTCCTTCCTTCCTTCTTTTTTTTTTTTTTTTTATGCAGAGTCTCACTATGTCACCCTGGGTAGAGTGTCATGGCATCACAGCTCACAGCAACCTCAAACTCTTGGGCTCAAGCGATTCTCTTGCCTCAGCCCCCCTGGTAGCTGGGACTACAGGTGCCAAGTACTTCTTGTTTGTTTAGCAGGCTCAGGCCAGGTTCAAACCCACCAGCCCCAGTGCATGGCTGGTGCCCTAACCGCCGAGGTACCAGTGCCAAGCCAAGTCAATCATTTTCTAACTCTTGCAGCCCTCCCTGACCTGGGGAAAGAGTGTGTCAATGGAAAAGAAGCCAAATTCTAAAAAATAACTTAGAGATTTATTTTGAGCCTAATTTGAGGACCATGACCTTGAGCTGTGCCTAAGAAAGCTTGAGCAAGAGGACTCCGGATGAGCTGTGTCTTTAGATAGAGCTAAGTAAAAAATAAAATAGAGTGAAGTCCTTCGGCTCCTGCCATGGTGTGCTAGATGCAGACAACATGGATCCTTAATAATTGTTCCAATGTGTTTAAGTAAAAACAAACTTTATACATTTTTCAAAAATACAAAAGGCCAAAAATATTTTTAAAGAAATGGCGCCAAGGCACAGCCCTACGTGATACAAATCAAATTTAGGATGATAACTGCCTATGTTGATTTGCCAGGGCTGCCCAGACAGACCACATGCTGGGCAGCTTAAACAACAGGACTTGATTTTCTCAGACTTTGGCAGGCTGGAAGTAGAGATGAGGTGTTGGCAGAGCTGGTTTCCTCTGGAGCCTCTCTCCTTGGCCCACAGATGGCCGCCTCTCCCTGTGTCTAAACATGGGCTCCTTGTGCATGGAGTGTCCTAGCCTTCTCTTAGTAGATTCAGGCCCACCCTAACAACCTCCTTTTAACTTAATCACCTCTTTAAAGACCCTGGCTCCCTCCAAATACAGTCACATTTTGAGGTCTTAGAGACTGGAACTTCAGCATAGGAGTTTGGGGAGTTATTGGGGAGGGCCTCAATTCAGCCCATGGCACTGCCCATGTTTATTTTGCCAGTGCTGAGTTAATACGGGTTCCAGACACAGGACACACTCTGTTATTGAGGGGAGGGAAGCTCCTCTACAGAAGGAAGCGCTAACAAAAATCAGTGAAGACAACCTCTTGATTGTGGTCTTCGAAAGGTGAAACGGGCTCGGCGCCTATGGCTCAACGGGCTAAGGCGCCAGCCATGTACCCTGAGCTGGTGGGTTCGAATCCAGTCCCAGGGCCCACCAAACAACAATGACGGCTGCAACCAAAAAACGGCTGGACATTGTGGCGGGCACCTGTAGTCCCTGCTACTTGGGAGGCGGAGGCAGGAGACTCGCTTGAGCCCAGGAATTGGAGGTTGCTGTGAGCTGTGATGCCACAGTACTCTATCCAAGGTGACAGCTTGAGGCTCTGTCTCAAAAAAAAAAAGGTGAAACAGAATATGGTGGTAGTGATGATGGGAAAATTAAGCCTGAATCTAGCTAGTCACTCAAGTATTTTATTTTTGTTTTTTAACTTAATGTGGATTTTTCTGCTTTTGCTTTCTGTCTGTCAGTGAATACTAATCTCATGTATTATTTCTAGGAACCCCAGTCCTCTAGCACACAGAGGAGACAACTGACACTAAGTCCAACGCATATCAACATGGGCAAGGGCTGTTGTCCAGAGAAAATAATGGAATTGGGACAGAGTGGTAACAGTGGCAGCTGGGCAGTCTTGGGGTAATTAAGGATTTCCCTCTTTTTTTTTTTTTTGAGACAGAGTGGTCAAAAAGGTAGAGTGCTATGGTGTCATAGCTCACAGCAACCTCAAACTTCTGGGCTCAAGCGATCCTCTTGCCTCTAGCCTCCCAAGTAGCTGGGACTACAGGTGCCTGCCACAATTCCCAGCTATTTTTAGAGATGGAGGTTTCACTCTTGCTCAGGCTGGTCTCAAACTCCTGAGCTCCAGCAATCCACCCGCCTCAGCCTCCCAGACTGCTAGGATAACAGGTGTGAACCACTGTGTCAGGCTAGTATTTTCCGTTTTGAGAGTCGCAGCAGGAAAATGGTAGTGTAGGAGTTCTCTGGCTTCTCTCTCACAACAGAATTTCAACTAGCAACTGGCCCTGGCCGGTTTACCACCCTAAATGTCCCAGAGTTTGGAAGGGAAGCTGCACTATCTCTGGGGACTGCAGAGCTGAGGAAAACCACACTCAGATGGTAAGGGAAAGGTGATCTGTGATGGCGACCTTCTTCCCCAAGCCCTCACTGTGCCACACACAGAAAAGTCCCCAATCCACAGTGTCTACAGTGGACAAAGTGCTTGGAAGGTGGGAATTCTGCTTCCTCACGAGCCCGAGACTTCACAGGAGTCTCCCTCCAGGCTTTTCCCACGAGAAGCGCTGTGAGTACCAGCAGAGTGAGCCCACCGCCAGTTGATAACAATTTCCCTTTTCAAACGATGAAGCTGTTCTCCCACACAGTGGTGGTGGACTCCTTGGGTTGCCTGTCTCACAGACTTCTGCACCTTTCCTGGGAACAGAACTCAATTTCCGTACTAAAGCAGAGATTCCATAATGTCAGGAGGGGAGGCCTGCTCCCAATCTCAGCAGCCAAGAAACCCATTCCTCTATGCCATTGGGCCGCACACAGGGAAGTCTTCCTTCTCAGGACAAAAAACATCATTCGGAGAAAGTTTTTGGCTGTCCTTGTTTTTTTGTTTGGGGGAGGTTTTCTGTGAAGACATTATGCCCGAACTGTGGTGGCCATCGTGCCATCATGAAGAAATAGCCACGGGGACCAAAAGGCAGTCCTACCTATGAGGGTGGAGGACCTGGAAAAGAAAGAAAGAACTTGGTTCTTAAGAGGCATCACTGAGCACCCGAACCAACACTCGGTTAGCACTTACTTCTGAGTTCCTTTTCATGAGAGAAAAAAATCCCTCTTTGTGTAAATTACAGGTTTCCTTTTCTTTTTGAGTTTTAATTTTGTTCCCTCTCTTTTGGATGAATGATTTATTCCCATGGCTCAAACTTCAAAAAGTATCAAAGAGGGCCAGTGCCTGTGGCTCATCGAGTAGGGCACTGGCCCCATATACCGAAGGTGGTGGGTTCAAACCCAGTCTCGGCTAAACTGCAAAACAAACAAAAAAATAGACAGGCGTTGTGGTGGGCACCTGTGTTCCCAGCTACTCAGGAGGCTGAGGCAAGAGAATCACTTAACCCCAGGAGCTGGAGGTTGCTGTGAGCAGTGTGACGCCGCGGCACTCTCCTGAGGGCGATAAAGTGAGACTCTGTCTCTACAAAAAAAAAGAAGTATCAAAGATTAAACAGTGAAATATCTCTCTTTTATTCCCTATCCCTCAGTCACCAAGATCCAGGCCCTGGAAGCAACAAATGTTGTTGTTTCTGATATTTTTCCAGAGGTAATTAATGCATGTTCAAACAAACATTTACAAACATATTCTTTTCCTCCTTTTTTCCCCCAAACAGTAGTACAGTAGTCCCTCTTCTCTGTAGTCTTGTGTTCCACGGTTTCAGTTTATCTGCTGTGGTCCAAAAAATATTAAATGTAAAATTCCAGAGAGAAATAATTCATACTTTTACATTGTGCACTGTTCTGAGCAACTTGATGAGACATTGAGCCATTTTGTTCCATCCCACCCAGGGCATGAATTTGTTTTTGGCTTTCCTTGTTTTTATTTGTTTGGGGGATGTTTTCTATGAAGATATTGTGTGTGAGCTGTGTCCAACAGATTCAGACTCCCACTATGTCCCCACCACCCTCCAGTCACTTATGAGCTTCCCCGGTTACCAGAGCAACTGTTGAGGTATCAATGCATGGCATTTCTCATGTTCAAGTCACCCTTATTTTACTTAACAATGAACCCGAAGTACAAGAATAGTGATGCTGGCAATTGGGATATGCTAAAGAAAAACCACCAAGCACTTCCTTTAAGTGGCAAGGTGAAAGTTCTCAAAAACTAAAGGAAAAAAAAATCCTATGCCAAGGTTGCTAAGCACAAATCTATCTGTGAAATTGCAAAGAAGGAAAAAGAAATTCTTGCTAGTTTTTTTTTTTTTTTTTTTTTTTTTAAAAAGAGCCTCAAGCTGTCACCCTAGGTAGAGTACCGTGGCATCACAGCTCACAGCAACCTCCAATTCCTGGGCTCAAGCGAGTCTCCTGCCTCTGACTCCCAAGTAGCTGGGACTACAGGCGCCCGCCACAACACCCGGCCATTTTTTGATTGCAGCCACCATTGTTGTTTGGCAGGTCCAGGCTGGATTCGAACCCGCGAGTTCAGGTGTACATGGCTGGCGCCTTAGCCTGTTGAGCCACAGGCGCTGAGCTAATTCTTGCCAGTTTTACTGTTGCACCTCAAACTGCAAAAGTTACAACCACCGTGTGTGATTAAGTGCTAAGTTAATTAAGATGGAAAAGGCATCAAATCTGTGGATAGAAGGCCCAGGCGTGGTGGTTTACACCTGTAATCCTAGCACTCTGGGAGGCCAAGGCACATGAATTGCTGTGGCTCAGGAGTTCGGGACCAGCCTGAGCAAGAACAAGACCCCCATATCCACTAAAAAAAACAAAAAACTAACTGGGCATGGTGGTGGGCACCTATAGTCCCAGCTACTCAGAAGCTGAGGCAAGAGCATTGCTTGAACCTAGGAGTTTGAAGTTGCTGTGAGCTATGATGCTACAGCCCTCTAGCCTGGGGCAACAGAGTGAGACTCTGTCTCAAAAAAAAAAAAAACTTTGGGGCTCGGCGCCTATGGCTCAACAGGCTAAGGCATCAGCCACGTACACCTGAGTTGGTGGGTTCGAATCCAGCCCGAAAAAATGGCCTGGCGTTGTGGCGGGCGCCTGTAGTCCCAGCTACCTGGGAGGTGGAGGCAAGAGACTCGCTTGAGCCCAGGAACTGGAGGTTGCTGTGAGCTGTGATGCCACAGCACTCTATCCAGGGTGACAGCTTGAGGCTCTGTCTCAAAAAAAAAACTTTGGGCGGCACCTGTGGCTCAGTGAGTAGGGTGCCAGCCACATATACTGAGGGTGGCGGGTTCAAACCCGGACCCGGCCAAACTGCAACAAAAAATAGCCTAGCGTTGTGGCGGGTTCCTGTAGTCTCAGCTACTCAGGAGGCTGAGGCAAGAGAATTGCCTAAGCCCAAGAGTTGGAGGTTGCTGTGAGCAGTGACGCCATAGCACTCTACCAAGGGCAACAAAGTGAGACTCTGTCTCCTTTTTTTTTTGCAGTTTTTGGCCAGGGCTGGGTTGAACCCATCACCTCTGGCATATGGGGCCAACGCCTTACTCCTTTGAGCCACAGGCACCGCCCATTAAAAAAAAAAAAAAGACTTTTATGGGTAGAAGACATTAGCAGAAGCATGATCCTATTAAGAACAATTGGGTTCATTACTGTCTATGGTTTCAGGCATCCACTGGGGGCCTTGGGATATATCCCCAACAGATAAGGGGGAACTACTGCGTGAACTCTGAAAATTCTTCCCCTTGCTTTGTTAACTTTTCAAAATAGCTTGGCCATAATTCCATATGAATACCAAAAATCTTTCTCATTAATTTTTGTATCTGTATAACATTCTATTATACGTCTATACCATTTAACTACACGCTTTTTGAGAATGTTTAATTTGTTTCTAATCTTTACTATTACAAATAACTCTATGGTAATAACCTATGTCATTTTGCACATGTAAGAGTATTGCTATAAAAAAATTGCTAGAATTGGCTGAGCACAGTAGCTCACATCTGTAATCCTAGCATTCTGGGAGGCTGAGGGGGTTGGATTCCCCTGAGTTCACACAGGTTCGAGACCATCTTGAGCAAGAGTGAGACTCCAAGGCAGCGCCTGTAGCATCAAGTAGGGCACCGGTCCCATATACCGAAGGTGGTGGGTTCAAACCCAGCCTCAGCCCAACTGCAAAACAGAAAAACAGCCGGATGTTGTGGCGGGCGCCTGTAGTCCTGGCTACTCGGCAGACTGAGGCAAGAGACTCGCCTAAGCCCAGGAGTTGGAGGTTGCTATGAACTGTGTGACACCATGGCACTCTACCGAGGGCGATAAAGTGAAACTCTGTCTCTATTAAAAAAAAAAAAAAAAAAAGAGTGAGACTCTGTCTCTTGAAAAAAAAAATAGCTGGGTGTTGTGGCAGGCACCTATAGTCCCAGCTACGCAGGAGACTGAAGCGAGAGAATTGCTTGAGACTAAGAGTTGGAGGTTGGCTCGGCGCCTGTGGCTCAACGGGCTAAGGCGCCAGCCACGTACACCTGAGCTGGCGGGTTCGAATCCAGCCCCCGGGCCCGCCAAACAACAATGACGGGCTGCAACCAAAAAAAGTGGCC
>CAUYON010072793.1:0-32144 GCA_963573935.1 Arctocebus calabarensis | reverse complement strand
GAGTATCAATGTCTTTATATAGTGATCAAGAAAATGCCATGAAGGCTATCTGTAACAGTATGAACAAAATATTTCTGAATGTATATGAATCGTGCCCTATGATTGCACCAATGTACATAATTATGATTCAATAAAATTATTTAAAAAATTAAAAAAAAAAAAGAAGTTCAGAATCCTGGGTCAGTTATGCAGCTAAGAAGGACGATGCAGAATGTGAGTCCAAAACCCTGTTCTCATCACCAACACAGTATCTCTTGATGCAGAAACTCATGTTATACTATTGACACACTTCTCCTGACTGTCTCCAAGATAAAAAACTGAGCATCAAGTACAAAAATAAAATCATTCAACCCTACCGAGATTCACCAGAAAGGATAACAAAAAAGCGGGGAAATACTTTTTAAAATTTAACTCCTTTTCAAAATGTTTGTTTTATTCTTATTGAAAAATTTCTCTCTTTAAACTGAGGTTGAAATTTTTCACATGTGATTGCAGTAAATATTACCTGACATCCAAATTGGAACACTAAGGAGAGCTTCCCACATCAAATATGGCTTACGTCTCCCATGCATGGCACTCTGTCATTCTTTCTGATTTATTTATTTATTTATTTCCCCAATCTCTAATCCAAAGAGCCCTGGGGCTTTGGTCAATTGTTCTATGGATGAGAAATTTTTCGTGGCGTGAGTGAGTTGCATCATTTCTAGGCGATCTTCCATTCGGCATGCCTCGGGCTTGCGGGACAGTTGAAGATGGATGAGAATGTCAGGTCACAGTAACTTGTACATTAATCCAGGCTCCCACAGCAGTGACACTTAACTTTGTGAGATGGGTGATGGGAAGGAACAGCCATGCAAGTGTGTGCACTGCCCAGCCTTTACCATTTTTTATATTTTTTATATCACTTGCTAACTACTTATGAAAGGACAAGAGAAAGCTTACTAAAAATCCATTTCAGACTGAAACCTGCTCTATTCCATGGGCAAGGACTGTTATATTATTCCCTGATAATTCCTTAGGCTTCACATATATTTTAATTCTACTTAATATTCAGATAGACTGGTGTTTCGTCTATTTACACTGAAATATTTTTGTCCATGTTTCTAATGTATTTCAGCCTATAAGTTACATAAGGCAAATACACTTATTTTATTTTTATTGCTTATAACATAATCTATTACTTTGCTCTATTTTTAATTGTACTTATATGAATTCTAATGTGAAGTTAAATGCCATGGTGCTACTTGCTTTGTGAACTGCAGATCCGTTTACAGAGTGACATTGATTTAGTTTAGTTTCTTTCCTTTTGTTCAATCAAATTCTCTTTGTCTAAGATTGTTTCTATTTAAACAACTAAATGCATTTATTTTATAATTAAATGCCCCAAACTGACTATTACCTAAACCAAAGAACAATTTAAAAATTTTACACATCATGATAAGACTCATATTTCTACATGAGAGGCCAGCTATGGATATTTAATATGTCAATCATAATAATAAGTCAAGAATTGAGCATACTTCCTTTGTTATAGAACTTGGGAAATCATCAGAAAAAATAAAATAATACTAACAAAGTACAGCTGTATTTTTACACTGAGAACGTTCTGTTTTTTAAAAACCCACCCCATTTTCGAGCATGTGCTCCTTTTGCTCTTTTTGCATAGATGTGCAGCCCTCCACACAGTATGGCTGAAGTAATGTGATCCTGTTTTGTGGCTGGAAATTTAGAATCTATGATTGGTCAGTTCTGGATTACTTAACTCCTTCTAGTTTGGGAGAACTAATCAGGTACACCTAAGTAACTAGTTCAGGACTGGTTGTTATAAATGGAGTTGCTATTTACAGTGGATTGAATGAAGGTCTCCCAAAAGATATGTCCACATCCCAGAATCTGTAAATGGCACCACATTTGGAAAAGGGATTTGACAGGCACAGTAGCTCATGCCTGCAATGCCAGCACTTTAGGAAACCAAGGCAGAAGGACTACTTGAGCTCAGGAGTTGGGGATCAGCCTAAACAAGAACAAGAACCCCATGTCTATTAAAAATAGAAAAACTGAGACAAGAGGATTTTTGGAGCCTAGGAGTTTCAGGCTATGATGAGGCCTTGGCATTCTACCCAGGGCAACAGAGTGAGACTTGATCTCAAAAAAAAAAAATGGGCAGCTCCTGTGGCTTGGTTGGTAGGGTGCCGGCCCCATATAACAAGGGTGGCAGGTTCAAACCCAGCTCTGGCCCAACTGTAACAACAACAAAAATAGCCGGGCAGTGTGGCAGGTGCCAGTAGTCCCACCTACTTGGGAGACTGAGGCAAGAGAATCTCCGAAGCCCAGGAGTTGGAGGTTGCTGTGAGCTGTGACACCACTGCACTCTACCAAGGTCAATAAAGTGAAACTCTGTCTCTATTAAAAAAAAAAAAAAAAAAAAAAGCTGGGTGTTGTGGTGTGTGCCTATAGTCTCAGCTACTTGGGAGGCCAAGACAAGAGAATCGCCTACGCCCAGGAGTTGGAGGTTGCTGTGAGCTGTGATGCTACAGCACTCTACCGAGGGTGACAAAGTGAAACTCTGACTCTACAAAAAAAAGAAGAAAGAAAGGAAAAAGAAAAGGGGGTTTTATAGATTTAAGTAAAGATGAAGTCATCCTGGATTATCTAGTAGACCCAGTAGCAAGTGTTCTGGTAAGAGAAAGGAGAAGACAGAGAGACACAGAGAGGCCAGGAGAAAATGGGGGAGGGAATTAGTCCTACAGCAGCAAACCATGAAATGCCAAGAGCCACCCAAAACTAAGACCCAGGAGGCTGCTCCCCGAGTGTCCAGAGGAGCATCGTCCTCCCAACACCTAGGTTTCACACTTTGGGCCTCCAGAATGATGACAGAGTATATTTCTATTGTAAGCATGAATTTATTTACCATATAAATCTTGTCTGTGTTATCGTGGTGTATAATAAACATATATCTGCTGTGGTATATTTCTGCTGTAGGTCCCCAAGCTTGTGGCAACTTCTAATAGCAGCGTATACAAAGGCGGAGATGATAGAAACTAAAATCGTATTGCCTGACCATTACCGAAATCCTTCTGAGATTCTGAATAAAACAGCATTTTCAGTAAAATAAATCTGGGAAGGACTGACATCTTCCAAGAGGTAATTCAGAAATGTGGAACTTCTCTCCATTCAGTCCTTAAACTTTGAATGTCCTTCAAGTTGTGTAATATAATTTTCATTATGTATGTCCTGTCTTTGATTATTAAATATTACCAAATATTTTGTCCATTTCCATGTATAACCACTCCTTGAAGTTATAAAAGGGCAATTTGGGGATAATTATTTTGTCACCAGGTCCCAAACTACAGATACAGGCTTGGGTGTGTAGAGAGGACACATTTTCACGCTGATGGTAAGATTACAAACTAGCACAGCCTTTTAGGAAAGAAGGATGGAGAATCCTCAAAGAACAAAAAGTACACCTCCCATTTGATCCCACGATCCCATCATTCCATTATGAGGTATCTACCCAGAAGGAAAAAAAAACCCATAACATTTTACTACTAATTAAAATGCTTCTTGGGGGCCTCAGAATTGTATCCACAAGGCTGAAGAAGGCTACAAAGACAGGTGACTATCAAATTTGTATTTGATTTCACTATTTACTGATTTCAGTACTAATATACTTCCAGTTTATTGATGGGAATTTTCTTCCATTAGTAATAAAATAAGAAAACGTAAAATAATTATATTTTAAAAACTAATTCAATAGTTTAAATAACTGTCAGAAGATCAGATAGTATTTATAGCATTAGCTTCATATTTTATATTTTAAGAAGCTTAACCACACTATTTATTTATCAGGAAAAATTTACTTTTTACCATCAGCCACAATTTATTATTTATGAGAGCCCAAAGTTTTTTCTTTTCCAAATGATGTAAAGCCTTGATGTGTAAGGAAAATTGTGTCAAAAGTATTGAAGATGATATTTTCTAACACGTTATTACAATGACTATAAATGTGAAAACATTCTTAATGATTCTGTGTAAGTGTACATATGGGAGAAATGAGATTGATAACAGAAGCTATGTGACTTATTAAAATACAGATGTAAATTTTCTTAGATCTGTAATTTCTAAAAGAAATAATTCACTTAATATCTGTGCATCTTCTACTCATGCAGAGAATACCCATCAGTGTTTACCACTGTACCTAAATTTGCTCAGATAAGTATGTGTTAGGGAATATCCAGTGTTCATTAATACTTTATGTACTCTCTACAGATGCAGTTCTTAAACTTAGTGATTAAATATCTATTCTTGTGGAAGTGGAGGTAAAATTCAGATATCTATAAATACTCAACAGAAAATAACTTTATAAGTAAATATAAATAAGATGAAAAATTTTATTAATCAGCCAGAATTGTGACAATATCATTGTTTTCTTTTATTTTATTTTGGGTTAATTTGAGAGTATACATGATTAGGTTACATTGTCACAAGGTAAAGTCCCAAGTCCAAGTTCCAGCCCAGTCCTTCACTCAGGAAGTGAGCCATAAACCCCACATTGCCCCTGAGAAAGGGGGACCTTACCAAGCTCCCTCAGACCCCTTTCTTGAATTTAATTGTGTTTTTCTCTTGTGTGGGCCTATAGCTGTTGGTCTATTAGTTTCAGATTGGTACTGAATATATGAGAAGGTTGCTTTTCTATTCTTCAGATAGTCAAAAGGATGTTCTCCAAATCCATCCAGGTAAATACAAAAGATGTAAAGCTCCATCTTTTTTATGGCTGAAGAGTATTCCATGGTATACACTTATCACGATTTATTAATCAGTTTATCCATTCATGAGTTAATGGGCACTTAGGCACTCGTGTTGTTTCCACATCTTTGCAACTATGAATTGAGGTCCTATATACATTCGAGGTCTACTTATTATTCTTTGAGGATTCTCCATTCTTCTTTCCAAAAAGGTTCTACTAGTTTCCATCTCCCCAGCAGTGCATAAGTATCTTCCTTTCTCTGCAACTGTGGGACCCTGTGGTGTGGGCTAGTCGCACTGTGGTTAGGCAGTATCTGAAAGTGGTTTTATTTGCATTTCTCTGACAATTAGGGACAATGAGTATTTTTTTATGTGTTTGTTGGCCATTCATCTGTCTTCTTGGGAAAAGGTTCTGTTTGTGTTGCTTCCCAGGTAATTGATGGGATTGCTAGCTCTTTTCTTGTTGATATCCTTGAGTACTATGTAAATAATGTAATTATGTTTATGTGATTATTTCTATGTAGTTCTTGATCCCTTTGTCCAATTTGTAACATACTAATATCTTCTCTGTTTGCTTTGTTGAGTGTGTGCTTAGCTGTGCAGAACATTGGAACTCGATCAGCCCTATTCGTTTATTTTTTTTTGTTGCTACAGTTGCAGGTAAGTCTTCTTTGTGAATTATTTTACCAGGTCATTATCTTTAAGTAGATTTTCCCATATTCATCTCTGCTGTTTTTATCATGTCATGTCTTAGATCTAAATCTTTGGGCTCTTATACTCAGTTTGAATGTGAAGCTGTTTCTATAAATTGCTAATCTGTAACACTAGTTAATTGTATATTTATCATTATAGGCTTTGTATGTGGTCAATAATCTTCCTAATGTTATTAAAATAGTAACAAATAATAGAAAATGATAATATTTCACAAACAGGAAGTTATTTAGAAAAAAATTATGTTCACTGTAGTGAAGATTTGATTTTCAATGTAATTACTCTAGCTAGATTGTAGAATGAAACAAAAGGAGTCACAAGAATATTTCGAGATAATTTATTTTATTGTTTTCCTCTTTCAGAAGATAAATTAAAGTCTTGATGATCTTAGTTACTACCAAAGCGTATTTACTATTTGAACTTTATTTTAAAATATGTAATTCTTTCTAATATCATTTTAGGTCATTCAGAAATTTCATACACAAACAATTCAAAATTCTGAATAATTGGATATTATTGCATTGACTATTGTTCTTCTGAAACTCACATCCATCTAGAACATCAGTAGATTACTGTGTTACTTAAATTTTGCCAGATTCCCATTTTACCCCGTATTCAATGCTTTTAAGAAGATGTGTCTTATATTTTACCTTTCATTCTTAGTTATTCCTGAGGGATGATTGCCCTAAACTATCTTGAATAAACATATTCCTAGGAAACAAACAAACAAACAAACAGGCTTTCTAGATCATTTTCCCCCACTATCCCCATTTTTATTTTGTTTGTATTTATTTATTTAGTACTATAAATGTTACGCTATTTTTTTATTAAGTCATATACACATAGACCATGAATACATTGATGCATATGTGGGGAGTAATGTGTTGAATACTCCTCCATTTTATCAGATACTAGCCTACCTTTCATTTATTTTATTAAACTGAGACCTGTATGTGGGCAGAGACTATGTCTTTTCTTTTTCATCTTTTATCTCTTATTTCAAGAGAATCATCACTGAAACAGAAGAGAAACTCAAACTTCTGTTTGATAGGCATGTGTGTATCTGAATGTGTGTTCCAGCATTCAGAAACCACTGCACTAATGTCACTGTCATGATTCAAATGATTTATTTGGAGTCTTACTTTTAAAATTGTAAGGTGTCTTAGGCACCTTCTTATAATAGTCTTTATGTGATTATTTCTGTTATTTTTAAAAATACTTTATATGCATTACCTAAAAGTAGCTTTTTCATTTGTTGGAAAATGTAAAAACAATTTGAAACCTAGTTTCATGGTGAGAAGAGTGACCGAATTGCTAAATAAATAAGCTTTAATTTTAAAAAATAGATATGATTGTGGAGTGATAAGATGAGAGTTAAGGCAAGCTTGTTAAATTGATTTAGACTGAAATTCTAAATTTTATAATTTCATAAGAATACACATTTGGAGAAATAAATGTGGGTACATTTATTTAAATGTCTCTTTGCCACTTGCATTTTTGCAGACTGATGTATTTGAGTAAACATTCCTATATTTTTGTTTCATTATACCTAATGTCTAAATAAATGGGTGCTCAGAAACATCTGCCTCAAAGTCTTGGAAACTTGAAATGGTTGCGCATTCTAGTGAATTGCTCTGAAAGTGTATGTCCAGTTTATTGATGTATTAACATTTGCTGCCTTCCACATTGTAGACATGACAGGCCTAAGTTTGTTATCGTGATTATTTTCCTTGGAGGTCAGTTGATTATATGATAAATACATCAACAACGCAAACTACTGGTTTTACTTAAAAGTTTATATTTCCCATTCCTACACTCAAATTTTAATGTTCACAATATATAAACTTATAAATATTTATCAAGTATTCAGAATTTAATTTAAATAGACAGGGTTAAATTTTAATTTGAGAGTACACAGTGTGTGGATTTGAGGTGCCCATGTACAGAAGGATAAAGATCTAAATTATTTGGGACATGGGCTGCTAACTAAGTATGTTGTTAATTTCATTCCTTATCTTGTAGCAGTGAAAGTGTCTCTGAGGACATTGTACCATAGTCATTGTTGACCAGATGATGATATGCAGAAGCAAAATCAGCTTTCTATACAGTTAAATTTATGCAGGAAAGTACTACATATAGTACCTATTCCAACTGCATATAGCGAAAAAGCATTACATATTTAATTAAATGGAAACTAATATAATTTTTGTGGATTATGTATTCTATAATTGTATTTCTTTATATCAAAGAAGAACTGTGTGAAATGTAAACATAGAGAGGAAAAATGCCTAATGGCTTCATGTATAGAAGAGTAATCAATGTTTTATATGTTAGGGATATCAGATGACATCTAAAAATCACTTCAAATTCTATGATGCCATGCAAAAGAAATTAAAATATGCTGCTAAGTAGTTTGATAACCTTCATTTCCTTTATTATGGCCTGAGTTGGGGACACTGTCCTCATTCTTCATTAAACTGTTTTTTCACTGGTTTCCTGACTCTCGACACTATCTCTCCTTTCTCCCTAACCTAACTCCATTTTTTAGAGAAGTGTGCACTTGTGTTTATTTGTCTCCACGAACAGTATGAATGAGGGGAGCAGCGGAGGATCCAGGGAGAGCTCAGTGACTTGTGCTGCCTCCCATTACATGTGGTGATCTTTAATTGCCTGTCACAGCCGCTGAGCCACAGAGCCAGCAGGGCTGCCACCTCCTGTTTGGTTAGGTTGTCATCTCCTATTAATCTGAACCCTGTTGTTTTTCCATTGCTTCCACTTTTTCAGTCTAGATGGAATGAAAATCTTTATCGATATGAGAGATGAGTGTACCAAAATTTTAATTTTGAAGAAAAAACTAAATAAAACGACTTTTGCAGAAAAAGTGAATCTCTGACTAGGGCTGCGTGGTATTTTCCCTACCATGCTGATTTTAAAGGTTTCTGCCTTTTGGTTTCCACTACCTCTCAAGCACTTTCATAGCCCCCGAGGTCTGAAATTTTGCAAACTACAAACAAGAACAAAATAAAAATATTTTCTGAGGCTAGTTTGGTAATGGTCAGAGAATCCTTATGGAGTGCTGCTTCCTATAAAATGTTGGAGAAACATGTAATTTAGACAGAGTCTTTTGTTTTCAACATTAAATTTATTATTAGTTTAAGAGGAAGATACTACTTTTTACCAGTTACTATAACCTACACTGATGTTTTTTCCAGCTGTTCAACACCTTCACAATAACCTTCTCATCCCAGAGTCCAGTTTGCAGAATACTCATCCCTCCACTTCCTTGGCCCCTGACAAGAAACTGTGATCTGACAAAAACACATCAGCAGCAACAAACCAACCACACATACGTACATAGATGTATAATCTCTGCCTTCCTTCTGAAATTTTTTAAAGTAGTTAGCTCTTCCTTTACTTTGCAATTTTTAATAGACATTGCAGGGCTATGTTTGCTTTCCTTGCATAAGAAAATTTATGGTAGATGTATCTGAGATTAACCTAAACATGAACTTTTTAAAAAGGAAAAAATACCTTAAATGTTAGCAAAGGGAACAGCAAGGGAAAGCCAAGCAGATGCTAAAATGAAGAGCTTGCCTGCTCTGAACACCAGTTTAGGAAACTAGGTGTAGCAATAGCTGAAGGACACAGGATTTAAATGTCACGCCACTAAGTAGAGGGAAGAACGAATATCCCACCTTTATGTGAAAATTCAAATTTAATGCCTACTGCTTTTTAAACTGATTACATGCAAAATTCTGTGCCAGGAGTTTAGGTTAGGTAAATGAAACACTAAGAGATAATCGTCTCAAGAAACACGTAATGTAATACAATGAATACAACATCAAGCTAAGTCACAATTTTTACAGTATTAAAATCATATAATATTACTAATTTTATATATTTAAGAATGTCACATTATTCAGACAATAATACAATTAGGATAATAAAATGGTAATACAATATCAGATCATTGTAGAGGTGGATTTGAGAAGATAGGTTTCTCAAATGACCGTATGAGATCTAATTCCATAATATAACTTTTAAGGATTTTTCAAGAGGTTAATATAGGTGTATAGATGTAGATATAAAAATATAATCTTTGCCTTTACTTCTGCCAAAAGTCAAGAAATAAAAGATGTGAGGAGATTATTAGGAGAGTTGAATTTTCTACTTCATTAAATATAAATTTTTTCTCTTGTATAAGTTAGCTACCACTGAATTACTTAACTCAAAGTTTCTGTGGTTTTGGAATCCAGGTTCAGATAATTGGATACTTGTTATAAGATGATTTATATTCCCTCAAAATTCACAGGCTAAATACCAGTACCTCAGAATGGGACAGTCTGGGATAGGGTCTTTAAAGAGGTGAATACATGAAATGAAGACATTAGGGAAAATCTCTAATTCAATATGAATGATGTCCTTCTAGAGAGATGAAGAGACACCAGAGATTGGGCACACAGGACAATGATGTGAAGGGGCAGCAAGCAAGTGGTCATCCCCAAGCCAGGGAGAGAGGCCCTCAGAAGAAAGCAGCCTGGAAACTTCTCGATTTGGGGCCTCCAGACTCCAGAACTACAGGAAAATGAGTTTCTGTTATCTAAGACACCTAGTCTGTGGTATTCTGTTATGGCATCCCTCAAAAACTAAGATAATACCTCTGGTTCAGTGCCCTTTTTGAGGTTGCTATCAAGTGGCCAACAGAGGATATCATTTCATCTGAAGGTTCAACTGGAGCCGGGAGAATTAATTTGCTTCCCAAGTCCCTGATTTGATTGTTAACAAGTCTCATACTCTTTCCAGGTGGGCCTCTATACAAGGCTGCCTCCCAGCATGGTGGTAGGCTTCCCCTAGGAGAGCAATCCAAAAGAAAAGGGAAGGAAGCACCCATGTTGGAGGTCACAGACCTTTTACAACTGAATTTTGAATTCTCTTCCATGCCCAACGGGCCTAGACACGAAGGCATGACTTTCAGGAGGTAGTGATTGTAGGGAACATGTTAGAAGCTGCTATCAATTGGAAAGAAATACCAATATTTCATACACCACTAAGAAAGAAAAACCTCTGTCAATCATTATAAGACAAATACTCATTTGTGGTGTTTGATGTGAAAAAAATCACACAAATCTGCTTAGAGAGATTATGATGAGATTTTTCACTTGCGTCTGTCCCCCTGTAGTCAGGTAAGAGTAACAGTGATCAAGCCCAAACACCTATCATAGTGCCATTTTATCTAAAAAAAACTCATTCACTGAATAATTGGTCCACTTTTTGCCCCATTTTAAACCTGACATATCTGTCCAAATTTCTTCTCCCTGCTCAGATTTGTAGGTGGTCAGATCAGTCAGTCTGGTGTCTGAGGAGAGGTGGACACAAACTCAGTTGGCTGTCCCCCCCGTTGCAGTCATCCACCCTAAGCCCTACAAGTGACACCCACAGTAACCTCCCTGCCTCTACCGGCTACTGGGCCTTGTTGAAAGACTTGAATAGGAAGGCAAGAAAAACCTAACCTGGACAGGTAATTCATTTATTAAGACCTTCGGACATCCACGTTCCCCATTCCTGAATTCAGAACAAAGGAAGGTATATGGGAAATTCAGAAATAAAAACATGATCATTACTGATGATCTCATACAAAGCATGCCTCTAGAGCTAATATCAAAAAGGCTTGCAAACGCTCTAATTCTGATTTAGAGATCTTTAATCTGACCCCCTCTCCCAACACACACACACACACAGACACACATATACCCCTACCTCAATGAACTAATAATAACATGGTGAACACCAGGGGAAAAAAGCTCTCTACCACCAAGTTGATTTAAAATAAAATTAAAAAGGGGGAATCTACAAACTTGCCAATCAGAGAAATGGCAAGTTAAATGAGTTGTGGAGAAGGAAGCCAAAAAGTCAGGAAGTCTCAAGCCTTTCATTCACTATCCACTGAAATCAACCATAAAGCCTACATTACCAAGTCTGTGCAATGCTCATCCTCAGGGCAGGAGACTAATGATCTGAAAGAGAAAGCTCCTTCCCATTGGCAAAGCCATTTGAAACAAACACATACCAAGAGACTTACAAAAGAATATCACATGTCACATTCACATTCCCTAACCTCATTTCAAGACACTGTTGAAGTACAATTGGAGTCAAAGGCTGATGCTAAGAGAAGTACTTGAACATGCTTGGATCACAGCAAATTCATCAAAAATAGTAGCATAAAAAAAGAGAAAATCTAAGATTTAGCCAGCAAATAATCTTAAGATGGAAAGTCCCTGAGCTGGAGCTGCTAAATAATCAGGATGCAACAGATTACTGACACTTACTATACTGTTGAATGACTGATTTTGGTCTGGAGCAGATATATTCTCTCTCTCTCTCTCTAAACAGATAGATGTTTAGAATATAAATATAGATATATAGATAGATATAGATATGGATGTATATATCAATCTATGTAGTTTAACCAAGCAAGCAGTAACTCAGCCTGCCCATTCAGAAAGTTCCAATTCAGTAAACATAAACTTCTACAGTGAAATTGGCCACAGAATCATGATATTTTACTGACTTCATAATGCCAAGGAAATCTTCCACTGAAGCGTCACCCATAGCCTGTGCTGAGTCAAACATCCTTGCAGAAGACAAGTGGAGTTTGGTTGAGGGGGAAGGTGATCATCTCATTCTGACTTGGTCAGGTGAAGAGCTGTGCAAGAACCTTCCAACATCTGATCTGCCTGTAACTTAATAGGTGGCCAAGACTGATGAGGCTGTCAGAATGAATGTGTGAGTCCTCCTCTGAAATGTTAAAATGAGTATCTGTTGTACAGGGGAAAAGAAACCAAAAACACTAGTCTTTCCAGTCCACATCCTGCCATGGGTAAGCTCATGAAACCAGTCTTGGCCTATTAAGTTTTTTCATGAAACCCTGAAATGGGTCAGAGCAAGACATAAATTTACTCCATAGTCAAATTTTACTCAAAGGTTGAAGATCTACTCTCTATTCTAATATATTTCTCAAATTATGCCAAGTCCATTAGTCCAGTGGGTTTTATCAGGTTAGGAAAAATGATAATACAAAGATCAACTGATGTAACAGAAGATGTTTGAATATAAAATCAAAACTGTATAATTTATTATTTTTATTATTTATATATATAGTTTTTATTATATCATAGGTGTATACATTAGTGCAATCATGGGGTACAGTGTGCAGGCTTCTATACAATCTGAAATATTTTCATCTTATTGAATAGAACATAGAAGTGGAACCAGAGGTATAGAAGCTCCAATCAGAAACCAAAGCTGGTCTTTGTGGAAACAATTGGATCAAGGCAGGGTTTGAAAATGTGTGAACACTGAACTGCCTTTAATATATTTTCCAGATGCAATCAAGACAAACTGCAATTCAAATGCTGCTATTTGTGTAAAAATATATGATTATATAATAAATGCATCATGCTCCCTTGTTTAAAAAAATAATAATAAATAAATAAAATCAAAACTGTACCTTTAGCAAATTCTAAAGGAGAAATTTTAATGTTTAATTCCTATTGCTTTTATAACTTAAATTCTAAATGAAATATAAAGTTCTAATTTTAAAGTCCAAGGAAGTTAAAAATCATACATCAGAACCAACTTTCTTATTTTATTCAATCTCCCTCAGAAATGTTTAGTGACAACCTGCATTCCCTCTGGGGCAATGACATTTCAGTTCTTGCTTTATCAACCACTGCCATTGCCTCACAACCTTATTATACCTGTTTTCCAGAAACTCATGTCTGTATAACTCAGGAATCCCCTTATTTGATTTAAAAACCAAAGCTGCTCTCAATTTTCTGAAAGCTGTAACACCAGGGGCCTAGTGAGACCCGATAAACTGGCCTGCACTCTGCCAAGGCATTGGGTCTGTGTAAGTGTTTCCCGTGGCATTGGGGCCTACCTACATCTGCTTCAGATTTTTTCCCCCCATTCTTACGAGGAAAGATCAGCTGGGTTCATGCTTTTTTCCTTTACTCTCTTCCTTTTTTGCTTCTTATTGTGTTAGCATCATTTGTCCTATTTGGGTACCCAACTGTGTCTCTATCTTTCCTGTTTTCTGGCCCAGACATTAATTTTACTCAGGTATTCCTAGGCATCTCCCATGATAGAATGAGTGGAATGGTGAATTCCATGGTTCACATTAATCTTTTCCACCTTCTACTTCCGTATAGGAAAATTGCACTCTGAAGCCATTCAACCCTCAGACCACTCCTTATTCAGACCTGGATCTCAAACTTCTGCTTTTTTTAATGAAGTAAATGTACAAAAATAAAATATTTCTCCAAATCAACCAATGAATTATCTCACATTTATTTATTTATTTATTTTTATTTTATTTTATTATTTTTTTTTTAGTCAGAATCTCATTTTGTCACACTCAGTAGAGTGTTGTGGCATCACACTTCACAGAAACCTCAAACTCTTGAGCTCAAGTGATTCTCCTGCCTCAGTCTCCCAAGTAGCTGGTACTACAGGTGCCCACCACAAAGCCCGGCTATGTTTTGTTGCAGTTTGGCTGGGGTCGAGTTCCAACCTGCCACTCTCTGAATATGGGGTGGGTGCCCTACCCACTGAACCACAGATGCGCCCTATCTCATGACATTTAATACTGATAAATTTGAATTCTAGCAAGCATAACAATAGTACAATAAATATTCAATACTTTGCCCCTAGATTCAATAATTTTTAACATTTTGCTGCATTGTTTTTATATATATATGTATACACACATATATTAAACTATATATATATATATATATATGTTTTTTTTGTTACTTCTTGCTAACACATTTGGGAATTATTTGCAAACATAATGACATTTCATACCTAAATATTTCAATATGAGTCCCCTAGGAATGAAGAACCTCTAAATATTCACATTAAAGTGGTCCCATTTAAACCATCTGCATGGATTTTATATTACTATCCAACATATAAGTAATGTTAAATGTTTTTCTGAATGTCCCAAATATTCAATGTTTTCCAAAAGTCCCAATATTATCCCTGGAAGCTGTTATTTTCTGTTTATTCATTTTGTATTTTCAATCCAAGATTGATCATATCTTGCATGTAATTATAGTATATTCTTAATTTCTTTTAATCTAGTTGATATTTTAGCCTTTTCTGGTTTTCATAAAATTAATTTTTCCCTATTAGTTTCCTCCAGATTAAAGAATTTCACAGAAATACCATGAAGGTGTAAAAAATGCATTTTATTTTCTTAGTGCCTTTTCTAGGTGTCTGAATCCCATAAATCGCTTAGGTGTTTTCTCTAGAAGAGGTGACACTTGTACCTACATGAATTGGCTCGTCTTAAAACTCATCCAATAATTTTATTAGTATTGTACTTAATCTGTCTGATATTCTATGAAATTCCCTTCCATTTTCACCAGTTTCTTAGTATGACTGCCCAAGTCTTCAAGAAGCATCTCTCACTGCTACATGTGGCTTTGCTGGGGTGCTTCTCAACAGAGTCTAGGCTGCTTTTTGAGGATACATTCCTGATTCCTGTCTGAGCTACACTAGAGTATGTGGGGCCCCAGTCATTCTCACTGAAGTAATAATAGAAGAAACATCTCTTCATGCTTTAAATGCCTCATTTGATGCTGTTAGCCTGCAATGTATATTTCAAGGTCTAATCCTGTTATTATATCATGTAAGTACAGGTTTACTTCTAAAATCCTGGGTCTTTAAATATATATCTCACTTCTCTTTAATGTTTCATTACAAGTTAGCCTAATTAGTCCTGTGTTGTTGTTGCTGTTTGCTAACTGAAACTATCTCCAAAGCATAAATGTGCTCTCACTACTGCATTGAACCAAAGACATTGATGACGTTCCTCCACTTCTCTCTATAGATCTCTCTCTATCTACCTATCCTTTATCTATGTATCTCTCTGTCTGTCTGTCTATCTATCTATCTATCTGATCTATTCAAATATATAGACTGGGAGGGGAAATGTCTTAGGACCTCTGAAACGATTTGGAACACAGGATGTAGGGAGGAGATAGGAGATGGGCCTGACCCCCAGGAAGGTGCTCTCAGGGTGCATCACACTGCAGCAGGGTTTCACCTGGAAGAGAAGGGTTGGTCACTTAAATCACATGTGTCCGTTCATCCTTGTCTATGAGCCACTCCAGAAGGGGGGTTGATGGAGTGAAGTAGGCAGAGAGCTGACCAAATCTCCCAGGGAGCTTCTCCTCTTCTCTGAGGGAAATTCCTGGAGAAGAGGGGCTATCTGTGAAATAACAGCATGTACCCCTCACAACCGAGGGCTGGGGTGCTGACTCTGTCCAGCATTCGCTACATAGTAATCAGGCTTCCTCTGAGTAAGCCTCAGGGAAGGGTCTACCTGGAATGTGGAGAAATGATCTCCAGCTACACCTGAGTTATTGAGCCTTGTCATTCCTGGGGCAACTGAAGATATACCATTCTATCTCAGTTCACATGCAAAGTCTCACTTAGTCTTTCTAAGCAACCCTTTTATGTAGTTAATATTATTTAGTGCTATCTCGTTTTGTGGGTATGTTTTGCTTTCCAGTTTCTATTTTCTCTGCCTAAACCCAGCTTTGGAGAGTGGGTAAATCAGAAGTCTTCATACTCTGGAGAAGGAGGATGGCCCCTACAGGTTTCCCTCCTCACATCCTTCCCATCCCTGCCACCTGTCCAAGGCGTGGTTTTGGTCCATGGACAGACCCAGACTCTCTCTTTGGGGGAGTTCACAAATTCTAGACAGTGTCCAGTGAGATATTTGTGACAGAGGCCATTTTGGAGCTACTTAGGTTATCCTTCCTACGAGGCCTGCCCATCAATCAGCATTCTCCTCTTTCCTAAGGGATTCTTGGCATCCAGTTAATAATTCTCATTTTCCTTAAGTTAGCTGGATTCTCTTCCTATTATTTGTAGCATTAAATTTCTATAATATGCAAGAGTTTAAAAGTCCACTTAATCTAGTGTTTCCCACGTGCTGTAGCTGGAAATCTTCCTAGCTGGAATTTGGGGATAAAGGACATTCCAGCTGATCCCTTAGTCACCATGACTATCATTTATTTATTATCGTTGATTACAATGCACAGACTATGCAGTTATCCAAATGATTCAAGGAAAGAATTTTTTGTTAAGTGAAAATATGTGTCCAAATGTATATAAGTGAGAACTTTAATAACAGTTAAAATTCAAGTATTTGCTTTCAAAGGCATCCCAAAATACCAGGGAAAGCTGCCTATGATGGGGCTTTCTTGCAAATAAGATTAATCAGAATGGACTTCCCTCTGATTGTGTTGTCTTGTATCCTGACCCAGTCAGGGACAGCCTTCTAAAAAACAAATGGAAGGAGGACATTTCAGATGAGGAGGAGTTAAGCAGAGTTCCTTTCCCAAGGAAAAGAGAGGAGAGAGGTGTTCCTTGGGACTCTTAGCCTGGCAAGGGATCTAGAAAGACCATCTCATCTTTTCTCTTCTCTGACCAAGCGGCAGGCCCCACTTCTCAAGGCCACAGTTGGAATTCAGTGACTACCACCTTTTCCAGTATTCAGCCGTATCTTCTCAGGCAAAGTAAAATAATAAACGGTGAAATCAACTTGAGATTTTGCCAGTCTGAGTAAATGGACTGGAAGGCATGTCTATATCAAGAGTCTTTTCCATGGACCTCTTTCCTGCATGGCTTCCTTTCTATCCTACATAAAATGCAGAGCATGTCACAGCCATCGTCACATGCAGACCACTTAAAGGTCATTCGTTGCACAACAATCTTTCGGTGCTTATCTGACACATCCGTTTTAACACTTCATTCTTCATTCTCCAGAGATTACTAATTAACTCAATATGATTTTATATCACAGTTTTTACTTTGGATTTATTTGCTGTAGCAATATTTTCTTTCACAAACATTCACATTCCATCTATTTGGCTTGGAAGTAGAGAATTTAGAGGAGTGTAGACATTCTGTTCTAGATCTGATATATACCATATTTTAGCCAAGAATTTATTTCAAACAGATAAGATGAAGAAGCTTAAAATTATTATGTGGAGAAATCTGATTAAAAAAAACCTTTAATAACAGTTAAAATTTAAGTATTTGCTTTCAATGGCAAATCATTTGGATAATCTGGATGAGTATAATTTTATATTATTAATATAAAAAAATTTAACACTTTTCTTCATTGAAGGAGAGACTCATTTGAAAGACATTTTGTCTAGAGTTTAGAATCATCTTTACATTCCCAAGAGTTTTGCTAAGGGCAAAAACAAATAAAAACAAAGAGATAAAACAATTTAAGGAAATCAATAAGCACAACAATCACAGCAAATATTCCTTTGAGTTGGAAAGTATTGAGTGTAAGTCTGCCTCTCTACTCCTATAGTTTTCCCTTTGCAAGAAAATATGTTCTCAGCTTCTTAGGATGGGCAAGTAAGTGACATTAATGACATAAAGATTCTAGTCCCTCTGCTGGAAGGGGAAAAGGCTTGAAAGTTTTCAAGTGCGATGGATATTCACAGACTTCAAAGATATGTAGTGCTAGAGTTGGTTGGAGCTGTTAAGAAAGGTAAATATGGAACAGATTATGAAATATGCCATATGACAGGCTGTGGAATTTAGATGTATTGTGCAGTAAGCCACTAAAATATCTCGAACGTTGGAATGACAACATAGCTCTATTTAGATTTCAGACAGAGAGCTCTCATATCAGAGGATGAATTACAAATACTGAGATGAGACAGAAGTCATTTGCAGCATCACAAAAACATCATGAGAGTCTTGACTAAGAAAGTGGCAATAGAAATTGAGATGAAGGGTTGCAATTAAGAAAGTTTTGAAGATAAACAAACAAACTTGGTGACCAATCTGATTAAGTAGAAAAATGTAGAAGTGCTGAGATTGCTTTGCTCTTCTTAAAAACATATTAGAATAAAGGCATTCCTATCCCTTGATGTGCACTGGGTCTTATCACAAAACTTCTAGTCCCTTTGAAAATTGTCTGCTCTCTCTGAGGACCGAGACAGACCTGGCTTGGGGCGTCTTTTCTGATCCAGAGGTCCTACTGCCTTACACTTTATAGAATGTAAAGACCAAGAAAATCATAATTAGAAATTTGAGTTTCTGGTCCTTTTCCCCCTGGAGCTCTGTGTAATAATGACTGAAAGGATACATTATAGCTAAAAGCACAAATAATAATGAGGAATAGTTCCAGGTAAATGGAAAATATGTAATTTCCTTTACTCTAATCCTCTGTGTTCCTTTAATTTCTACTTCGCAGTCCACATAATACCTATCTATAAACTAAGTCTGTTAAAATCTGTTACCAACCCTATTTTTAAGCAGCTTAGCTCAGTTGTTTGATGATTTAAAATTAAATAGATCTCACCACTATATGCACTGGTCTAGTCACTGAGTATTTACTTGGCTAACTTTCTCAAGTCTGATTCTTACATTACCTCCTAGTGACCAGATCCCTAAAATGGGGGCCCTGGAACCTTTGGGCTGATCTGCAAGTAACTCAAGTTTATTCAGTATTGAAACATGCCTCGCTTTTTATGTCCACTGGGAATGAGTTTTCTCCTTGTATCAGATTTCCAAATGCCTGTGTTCACAGCATCGGCTCCCAGTCCACGCTGATATTAGCCACTTGTCTTTTTTTTTGCAGTTTTTGGCCGGGGCTGGGTTTGAACCCACCACCTCCGGCATATGGGGCCAGCGCCCTACTCCTTTGAGCCACAGGGGCTGCCCTACCCACTTGTCTTATTTACAGATTTTGAACTGTAGAGTCACAGATGGGTCTACCTTGAACCATTGCTGGACCTGAGATTCCAGACCACAGCCTTGTCAAAAACACCCCCTCTGCTCTACCAGCAGCCCCCACTAGTCGTCCTGCTCTCTTGTGGTGACTTTTACCAAGGCTTTATCCCCAACAGCCGTATTTCTGCTTATCAATGCTTATGAAGATCTTTCCCAAAGCCTGTATAGTCTCCACCTTCTAGATTCTCTCCACCTGGCCCACCACACCAGCAGCCAGCCAGCAAGCCACTCTGATGGATTTGAAATCATAAGAGTGAAAGTTTCTGCCTTTCTGCTCTATTTAGATCAGCTTTCAGACTCATTTAGCATTCTCTCACATTTATAAACTTTTGTAACAAAATTACATAGACACACCAATCGGAAAAGGAAAAATTTGGGGGTCAAAAATGCAATGTTTATCACACAAAAATAAATTTTCCTTAAATCCCAATTACTCTATTTTCCCTTTTTTAATTTTACTGGTAAGGAGTCCTGAAAAGAATCTATTTCTCATTTTCTTTGATTCTATTATCCCTAACAGGTAACATAATAGTACTCAGTCAAGTAGTAAAATTTTGCTAAAAATAATATAAGTTTTTTTTTTTAAGTCATACACCTAAAAGGACAAAGAGAGAAAACATTCTTACCAAGTTTGGATAAATAACTTAGTGAGATAAAGTAAAACCTAAGTTCTACCTAGGTGTTAGCTAGAAGTTTCTAAGGGAAATCCAAAAGGAAGCCATTCACATCATGGAAGGCCAGGATGGCTCAAGAATTGAAGCACAGGTCTGCCTCAAGTGGACTTTGCTTTTCGTTTCCTTGTTTTGCTTCACTTTTTCTCCTTTCCTTTTCCTTCCCCTTTCCCTTCCTTTCCTTCTCTCTTCACTTCCTCTCTCTCCTCTTTTCTGCTCATTTTTCCCCTTTCTTCTCTTTTCTTTTTCCCAGAGAACTAAAATATTTTATTTATTGTAGAACAAGAGCAAGACTTGCACAATTTGCCTTATCAGAAATCATGCAATATTTCAAGGTTTTGGGGGGGAGGGGACAAACTTCAACTATAATTTTGTACTCAATGAAAGTATAGGCCAGGCATGCTGTCTTGCATCTATTCCTAGCACTTTGGGAGGCTGAGGCAGGACAATTGCTTGAGGTCAGGGCTGCAAATTCAGGTGTGTAGAGATAAGACTCTGTCTCTACACACACACAAAGAAATTAGCCACGCATGGTGGTGTGCATCTGCAGTCTCAGCTCTCCCATAGGTCGGGGCAGGAGGCTCCCTGGAGTGGAGAAATTCAAAGCTACAGTGAGCTGTGACCGCACCACCACTGCACATCAGCCAGGGAAACAGAGCAGGAACCCATCTCTTTAAAGATAAAAGAGGAGGAGCAATATAAACGTCCTCAGACAAACAGAAACTGAAGAAAGTTGTCAGTATAGCTACCCTGCAAGAAACTTCTTTGGTTTATTTTATTATTTACATTAAAATATTAAGGGAGCACAAATGTTTTTATTACATAGCTAACTTTAGCAGTGCCTAGGTCAGGGCTTTTAGTGTGGTCATCATCAGAATAGTGTCCATTGTACCCAACAGTGAGTTTTCATCCCACACCTTCCACCCGCCCCCTTTCTCGGTTTCCGTTGTTCTCTGTGCCCATGTGTGTCCAAAGTTTGGTTCCCACTTATGGTGAGAATATGCAGTAGGTTTTTTTTCTTCCCTTTCTTGAGATACTTCACTTAGGAAAATGGTCTCCAGCTCCATCCACATTACTGCAAACTGCTTATTCCACTCCTTTATATAGCTGAAGAGCACTCCATGCTGTATATATACCATATTTTCTTTATCTGCTCATGAGTGATGGGCACTTAGATGTGTTGGTTTCACATCTTTGTAGTTGTGATTTGTGCTGTGTTAAATATTTTGGTCTAGGTGTCTTTTTGATAAAATAAATTTTTGCCTTTGTACAGATACCGAGCAGGGGGATTGCTGGATCAAATGTTAGGTCTACATTTATTTATTAGAAGAATCTCCATACCTTTTCCATAGAGGGGTTGTACTAACTTGCAGTCCCACCACCAGTTTACAAGTGCTCCTATCTCTCTGCATTCATGCAAGCATCTGCTGCTTTTTGACCTTTTAATAATTAGTCATTCTGAAAGGGGTAAGGTGGTATCCCATTATAGGTCCATTTGAATTTCCCTGATGATTTGTTATGTTGAGCACTTTTTCACATGTTTCTGTGTTGTTTCTCTGTCTTATTTTTAAAAACTTCTGTTCATGTCTCTTGCCCACAATTGTATGGGGTTGTTTCTTTTTTCTTCCTGATTTGTTTTAGAACTTTGTAGGTTTTTGATATTGGACCTTTATCAGAAGTCTAGTTTATGAAACTTTTCTCCCATTCTATACACTGATTACTCTGTTGATTATTTCCATTGCTATGCAGAAGCTTTTTAATTTAATTAAGTCCCATATGTATTTTTATTGTTGTTGCATTTATGACTGTTTCTAAAATTCTTTTGGTTTCATATTGTACATTTAAGTCTTTTCTGCATCTTAAATTCATGTTTGCATAGGGAAAGAGGTAGTGGATCCTGTTCTGTTCTTCATGTGGCTATCTGGTATTCCTAGCACCATTTATTGACTAGAACTTCCATTCTCCAGTGTGGTGGTGTTTACTATGCAGAAGGTCACTGGGTCATAATATATGACTTTCTATTCTTTTGGTATATGTGTCTACTTTATAACAGTACCATGCTGTATTGGTGACTATAGCCTTGTACTATAATTTGAAATCAGGTAATGTAATGCCTCTAGATTTGTTCTTTTGTTTAGGATTACTTAAGCTATTTAAGCTCTTTCTTGATTCATTGTGAAATTTAGAATTTTTTTCTAATTCTGTGAAAAATGATATTGGCATTTTGATAAGAATTGTGTTCAATCTATAAATCTCGTTGGGCAGCATACAGATTTTAATGCTGTAACTTCTGCCAATCCATGAGCCAGGGAGGATTTTCCCTTTCTTTGTGTCATCTGAGATTTCTTTCATTAGTGTTTTATAGTTCACCTTACAAAGAGCTTTCATCTCCTTGGTCAAGTATGATCCTTGGTATTTTATTTCCTTCGTAAATGTCGTAAATCACCCTGAGTCCTTGGATAGACTCTTAGCTTAACTGTTATTATTATAGAAATGCTGCTCATTTGTGTATATCTATTTTATAACTTGCAACTTTACTCAATTTGTTTATGAATTTTAGAAGTCTTTTGGTGGGATCTTTACAGTTTTCCAGATACAAGAGCATATCAGCAAACAGTGTGACTTCCTCTTTCCTGATTTGTGTGCCCTTTATTTCTTTCTCTTGCCTTCTTGCTCTGGCTAGATTTCCAACACTATGTTGAACAAAAGTGGTGACATTGGTCATTCTTATCTTGTTTCAGTTCTTGGGGGTAATGCTTCCAATGTATTCATATTTAACACAATGTTAGCTGTGGGTTTCTCATATATAGCTTTTATAATTTTGAGATATGTTCCTTCTATGCCTAGTTCTCATCAAGAAAGATTATATTGAATGATTTTTCTGCATCTACTGAAATGATCATAGGGTCTTTGTTTAGCCTTTATTTGTGTTGTGAATTGTGTTCTTTGGGTTTGCATATGTTGTAATATCCTTACATCATTAGTATGAAACCTACTTAATTGTCCTGAATTCTCCTTTTGATGTGTTGTTGAATTCCATCATTTGCTGGTATCTTGTTGAGGATTTTTATCTTTGTTCATAAGGGATTATTGGTCTGCAATTTTCTTTCTTTCTTCTTTTTTTTTTTTTTTTGTTATTTCCTCCTTTCCTGTCTTGGTATCAAGGTGATACTGGCTTCACAGAATAAATTGAGAGGGATCACCTCCTTAACGATGATGTGGAATAATTTCTGCTAGAAAGGTATAAGCTCTTTGTACATCTGGTAGAATTCGGCTGTGAAACCATTTGGTCCAGGAATTTTGTTGTTGTTGCTGTTGTTGGGAGATTTTTTTATTAGTGCTTCAACCTTGATGTTCATTATTGGTATATCCAGGATTTCTGTTTCTCCATTAGTCAATCTCAGGAGGTTGTGTGTTTCCAGAAATTTATCTACTTCCTCTAGGCTTTCTGACTTGCTTAGGAAGAGGTTTTCTCATTCACAGATGACATTTTGTATTTTGATGGTATCGGTTATAATGGGTCATTTTTCATTTCTGTTTGACTGTATTTCTGTCATTCTTCTTCTTTTTCTGGTTTATCTGATCTAGCAATCTTGTTTATCTTTGCAAAGAACCAACTTTTCATTTGATCATTTGTTTTCCCACCCATTGTGTTCAATTTCAGTCTGCTGTGGGATTTGCTATTTCTTTTCTACTGTTGGGTTTGGTTTGTTGTTCTTTTTCCATTTCCTTGAGATGTGACATTAGGTTGTTAACTTATGATCTTTCTGCCTTTTTGAATATGGTACGTAAGTTCACAAATTTTCCCCTTAGGACTGTTCTTTCTGTATCCTATAGATTTTGAAATTTTGTGTCCCCTTAGCTATTCAGTTAAAAAAACTTTTGATTTTCATCTTAGTTTTGTCATTGACCAAATTCAACAGGAAGTTGTTTAACTTCCATGACTTGGTGTGGAATTGAGCATTATTATTGGAATTGATTTCTAGTATTATTCCACTTTGGCCTAAGAAGATACATGGTACAATTTTGATTTTTTTTAATTTGCCAAGACTGGTTTTGTAGTCTAAGATATGATCAATCTTGAAAATGTTCCATCTGATGATGAAAAGAATACTTATTCAGCTGATTTTCAGAGAATGTTCTATAAATATTCGTTGGTCCCTTTGTTCTAGAGTACCACTTAAGTCTATTATTTCTTCATTTTCTGCATTAATGATCTCTCCAGTGACATCTGTGTTATGTTGAAGTCCTTAATTATGATACTACTGCTTATTTATTTACTTAGATATTTCAGAATCTGCTTTTATTTTATTATTTATTTATTTATTTATTTATTTTTGGTAGAGACAGAATCTCAACTTTATCGCCCTCAGTAGAGTGCCATGGCATCACACAGCTCTCAGCAACCTCCAGCTCCTGGGCTTAAGCGATTCTCTTGCCTCAGCCTCCCGAGTAGCTGGGACTACAGGCACCCTCCACAATGCCTGGCTACTTTTCTGTTTTGCAGTTCGTCCAAGGCCAGGTTTGTATCCGCCACCTTCGGTATATGGGGCTGGCGCCCTACTCAATGAGCCAGAGGCGCCGCCCAGAATCTGCTTTTATAAATCTGGGAGCTCCCATCTTAAGCACATATAGGTATACTTTGGATTGTTCTGTCTTCTTATTGTTTTGCTCCTTTTCCCATCATATAATACCATCTTTTTTTTTTTTTTACTGTGTTGATGTAAAGTCTATTTTATATAATATCAGCATAGGCACACTTTCTTACTTTTGATTACCATTTACATGGAATTTTTTTCACCCCTTTAACTTGAGTTTGTATGTATTCCTGTGGCCTAGGTCTGTTTCCTGGAGACAACAGATTTCGGAATTTTTTTTTTCACTTATCCAGCAAGTCTATGTCATTTAAGTAAGACATCCATTCAATTCACATCGAGTGTTAGTATTTATATATAGGATGCAGTTCTTTTCATCTTGTTTTATGGTATCTTTTATCTTTTGGTTTCCCCCCTTTTATGCTATTGTTTTATAGAGCTATGAGCTTTAATTTCCAAGTATTTGTCACTGGTTATATCTATTGTCCTATTCCTACAATGCACTCGAGCATTTCCTGGAGTGTGGGTCTGTGTGAGGAATTCCCTAGTGTTTGCTCATCTGGAAACGTCTTTATTTCCCTCATCATTTATGAAACTTACGCAGATTCTTGGCTGGTAACTGCTCTGTTTAAGAAAACTAAAAATGTGGCCCTGACCCCTCCTGTTTCATAAGGTCTCCACTAAGAAGTCTGTTGATCATCTGACTGATAGTTTTTTCTTTATAGGTTAGCTGTTGCTTTTGTGTTGTAGCTTGTAGATTTTTCTCTTGGAGAAATCCTGTTTGTTATGAATCTTCCCATTGTTTAATGACCATCTTGTATCTGAATATCTAAATCTCTCATGATTCCAGTGAGTCTCCTCAATATTGCTATCCAATAGGTTTTCTGTGCTTTTTTAATTTTTCATCTTCTCTTTCTGAGATACCTATGATTCATATTTTGGCTCATTTCACACGGTTCCTTATTTCCTGAGTGGTTTTCCATTCCTTGTTATTCTTTTTCCTGTGTCTTTCACTGACTGGGGAAGCTTAAAAGCCTTATTCTCTCATTCTGAGATCCTTTCTTCTGCTTGGTCTAGTCTGTCATTGAGGCTTTCTGCTATATTTTTTTAATTCTCTAAATGACTAAGTTCTTTAGGTTCTGTTATATCTTTTCTTATATTATCTGTCTCTTTAGTGAATTTTTCATTCATTTCTTGAAAAAAATATATGCCTTGTTTCTTTGTTTGGGTTTTCACTTTTCCTGTCCATTCATCTTATTTGCTATCCATATTCTGAATTTATGATAATTTCATTTTGATTGAGATCTGTTACTATGGATCTATCATGGAATCTTTGGGGGTCTTGAACTATCATATTTTCTCATGTGAAAGTATTCTTTTTCTAGTTTTTCTCGTTTGAAATTTCTTCTGTCAGTTCAGGGCTGATAGGTTTCTTAGCATACCTATTCTCCTTTTCAGGGATATCTTCCACTTACTGAGAAGGAGAAGGAATCCCTAGATGGTGATTTGAGTCATGCTCTGGGGGACTTACCTAGTGAGCGAGGGGCAGGTGCACTGAAAGCCTATAATGCAGCATCCCATTCCCCTGGGGTTGTCACAGTCCAAGCCAGTGCTGGGGCATATTTTTTCATATTGGTGAGTTTGTCTCCACACCACTGTCAAAAATTTGGGCAGTTTGTTTCCACTCTATAAAGTTAGGTGGTTTGACCATAGTTGGATCCTGGGCAGGTCATGGAAACTTGGTGAGCACTGAATTGTCAGAGAACTTTGACAGAGACCTAGGCATATTGTGGAAATTCAACCACCATCAGAGTTTCCTGGGAGCCCCATGGAATCTTGGACAGTGCCTGAGCAGGTCACAGAACATTGGTGGGCACCTGTGAGTGTTGTAGGACTTAGGTAGGGCTTTGGTGGGTCATGAGACCAAGGCCAGAACCAGGACCTTGGCAGGTTCCTGGGCATATTGCAGCACTTCAGCCAGTGGCAGGGAGTATTGGGGGCACTCTGCAGGTGCCTGAACAGGTCAGACATCTTGGCTGATGCCTGGGAAGGCTGTCAGGCTGTAGTCAGTGACAGCAGCTAGGGTGGCAGCAGTTAGGACACTCATGATGGGCAGGGCCACTGAGATGCACAGGTACTGCCAGAGAGTCATGGTGACTAGACCTTTCTCTTCTCCCAAGTCCAGCTGTAATAGCCAGTGCAGTACTGCCCAGGTGGCAGCAGCAGCACTGTCAAGATAGTAGCAGATGCAGAGGGCCAGTTGAGTACCTGTTCTGCTCTGATCTCTGGAGGCAGCAGGTGGGGGGAAGGACAGAGGGTACATAGTACCTAGTCACAGTGTCAGTGAGAGTACATGCCCTACTCAATCCCTCCCTGATGTGGTAGGGGAAAAAGGGAGGCAACTGCAGTGGAGCTGATCCCTCTGCAGGCATGGTCCTCTGTGGCTGGCTGAAGATGACAGTTGCTGCTACCTAGGACAAAAAGTTGGCCAAACCCCACTGTGCCTACTCTTTGTGTAAGACTTCTATAATATCCAAACATCTACCTGATTAGTTGGGAGGTCTGATTTGCAAGAGGATGTCCCTCACAGCTCGGATTTCAGTGCCTGAAATCTTGCCCCCAACCAGAGATCTCTCCCAGCCTTCCCCATGCATTGTGGACACTCCCCCCAGATGCCTTCTGAGGTTGCCTCTTAGATCACTGTGCCTCTCTCTCTCCCACTTTGGGTGTCTCCAATTGCCTCTCTGATGATGGACAATGCCCTCTCTGAGCTGGTCCTTCCAAAGGTGAAACTACCCACAACATTTGATCCTCTCCTTGAGAGCAGTAAGTAAAAGCAGGCTATTTTCTAATCTGCCCTCTTACACCCACTTCCATTCAATTTGACACTGAAGGTTCTTGCCAGTTTACTAAAACAAGAAAGAAACCACTTCAAAGAGGAGGAGAGTGATGGGCCTTGGTGAGGGCAGGGATGGGGGCATGCTCATAGGAAATGGAGTTTCTCACAGCACTGGAAAGAGAAGACTCAATAATAAAAATGTGTAAAGCAAAGAGTTAAAGAAGTAAGCTACTGTATTTCTTTCCCAAGCGACGGACCCAGGCACCTACCCCTCCCACTCTAAGACAGAAAACTGAGGCTGTAAAAATCAAACAAGAGAGCCAACTAAGAAGGAAACAAGCAAGGAAGCAGAGGGATTCTTAACTTGGACATCAGGCACAGCTGATGTCAGACACATGGTGCTGAAATAAGCAAAATTAAGTAAAATCTATACGCTTAATCATGAGATCCACACTCAACTCCCAGCATTTGGCGCCTGTGGGTGTCACTGCTAATTTTTAATCAATATCCATTCTCTTTTTCTTCCTTTAGTAATAGAAGCTCTCAGTGCTCTATGTTTTATCTGAGCACATGGTCATTCATCTAAACATCACTTTTCTAAGTTTCCACTGCAGCTGGTAGAGCCACGTGGTTCCATTTTCACGAGTGGGAGACAACTAGACGTGTCGTGTATAACTCACATACACAGCTAACCACACTCTCTCCTTCCTTCTTTCCCCTGGTCAAAAAGTAGGAAAGTTTTGTGAAACCAGGTTTCTAACCGCCCTGTGCTATCTGCTTACATTGAATCTATTTCATGAGAGGGAATTGACCTTCTTGTTGGAGCCCTTGTGTTCTCATGAGTCTTTAATAACAAAACGTTAACTAGTAGTTTAAGAAATACTTCTTTTTTTGGTCTTTTTAAATTTCAAATTAATATGAGGGTACAAATTTTTAGATTACATTGTTCTCACTTCTAAGGTAAAGTTGCATTTCGGGGCGTGGTATACATCCACGCATTGTGCCCATTAGGTGAGATCCCACAAATGGCCTCCCTCCTTCTGCCAGTCGCCCCCCTACACTCTCCCTCCCTCTTCCTCCATGCTGGACTATATTTGTGTTTTATTGATCGTATGAGCATATAATTGTTTATATTTTGGTTTCACAGATTCAAATTCCAATTTGGAGAAATAAAATGCCTAATCAACATGGTATAACAATACCAGCAGTTGGGAGCATTAAAAAACTGGCTGAACCTGATTACTGAAGTAAAGAAGATATCAAACATTCTGCTAGGGATTATAATAAAAAATTTAGTGCTCAACCTTAAATATGAATGAACAATTGCTAGTAGATATTTAAGAAAAGACTCTAACCAGAAAGAGATACTAGAAAAGTTTACATTCTGAAAAATAAATGTCCTGAAAGTTAAAAATCTTATTACTAAGTTTTAAAAATCAATAGCATATATACCTGATAAAATGAGACAATTTCTCCAATAGTAGGACAATAACAGGAAAACATCAAGAAAATGTGAAGAGAATCCCAGAAAATCCAACATCTAATTCTTAAGAGTTACAGGTAATAAGAAGTGAAATAATAAAGATGAATAGAAAATGAAAAAAAAATGACTTTAGACAAAAGCCAAAGCAAACAATTATTTAAAATAGCTCACTGAAGACATGATTTGAAGATAAAAATACCGTGGTGCTCGATAAAATGAAAAGTGACCAAAACAGAATTTTATCTTCATAAAATTTTAGAACCTTGGGGAGAAAGAATATTACAAAATTATCAAGGAAATTGATTATTTGCAAAGGAAGAAACTTTAAGATTTAGGTTTATTTTTTTCTTTGTTAAGAGGTAGAGCAGGAAGGACTTATTTACTACACTGGCTCGGGTAGGTGGTTCAGAAAAACTCGCCTATTTGTGTATCTACCGACCCTTAAAGTTTCAGTTTGGTTGTGTGTCATTTAGCATGAATAACTGATATCAACTAAATGGATTTGGTGGCCCATAGATTTTGAGAAAAAGAAAGGTTTTATTGTGAGGATAGCTAGCAAGGAGACAGAAGGTAGACTCAAATCTGTCTACTCGACGTGGGGCCTGGGAAAAGTTTTATGGAATTAGAAGGCAAGGGAAAGGATTTAGAAATGTTGGCTTGCCAGGAAATGGTCAGAGGGCTTCAAATTTGACCACTTATAACAAGGTATGTTGAGGTGGATTTTAGCCCTGATATTTCTGGGCCAATGAACTTGATTTTGAAATGGTTCCAGCATTCAGGCCCTGGTCATGTCCTGGTCTTCTTGGTTTGAAGGGGAGAGTCATCTCTAAATGTTGTTAGATATCAAAGCTTTTTCGTTTGTGCATGCCCAGACTACTTGACTTGCAGTTTTTGGCTCTGTAATACCTGCAAGGTAGCTTGATATTTTGTTTTCAACAGAGTCGGTCCAGTTTGGACTGGTTCTGCAGTTGCAACTCCATTTTGATTTGGTCTAGTCTGTTGAAGCCTAGTGTAAAAGTGCAGTCCAAAACAGTGGCCTCCCATAATTTTGTTAGTGGTATTGAATGAAAATATTAACCTAGTGAAAATATTAAGTACAAAGATGTGTTCAGACATATAAGATTTAGTTTATCAAAATGGAGATGTAAATTAGAGAAGGAATGAGGTAGAACACAGAATTCAGAATGTAAGATTTTATCTAGGAGAAAGTTAAAGGAGATTATCAAAAGAATGTGAAGGGATATACCAAGATATCAGTCAGTTAGCAGAGATTGAGAGTAAGCAGACAGTATTAAGTCCCAAGGAATATTTCCAAGGGGACAAAAGAAAAAGGATAGAGATTTGAAAATATTGAGAAATATGTATTTGGGAAATGGATGATTGATATATACCATACAATTAAGCACAAATTTTAAAAAGTTCTATTATTAACTCTAGTGAAGGTACATTTTAAAATAAAAATAGCTAATCATAGGCCACTAGTATGATTTAATGACAAATATTATTTGCATAGCCACAGTAGTGTAAACACTTAGTGTTGACTTAACTGAAAATTATGGTATAGCTATTTCAAGATCATCAAGGTACAGAGGAAGAATATGTATGTGTTTACAAATATGAAGGTATATGCCAGGAGAACTATTTACAATGGTATTATTGCCTCTAAGAAGTAAGAATCCAGAACTATTTTTTATATTATTGTCTTATTGTTATGAAGCACCATGTATAACCATTTTGCTGTATCCACTCCTTTCAATTCACATTAATTTATAAAATTAAAGTAAAAAATGCATTTAAACACAAATAATTAGTCCCACTCTATTAATCTTCTAGGGCTATTATTATAGAATATCACAAACAATATTACCTCATTTTTTCACAGTTCTGGAAGCTAGAATTCCAAGATGGAGATGCTACTGGGGTTGTCTACGGAGCTCTCCTCCTAGCTTACGGATGGCCAATTTCTTACCATGTCTTCACATAGTCTTCTTTTATACACAAGCACTCCTAATGGCTTCCTCTTCTTTTAAGGCAGTGGTTCTCAACTTTCCTAATGCCACAATCCTTTAATACAGTTCCTGTGGGTAGCAACCCACAGGTTGAGAACCGCTGTTTTAAGGACACAGATCCTATTGGATTCAGGCTCCACCGTTGGGACTCAACCTTAATTTTCTCTTAAAGGTCTTAACTCCAAATAGTCACATTAGGAATTGGGTCTTTAATATATAAATTTGGAAGGAGATACAATTTAGTCTATGATATCCTTACATCTCTAATTGTTTTAAAATATGTCCAATTCATACATTGAAACATGTTGTTTACAACCAATACCCATTTTGATTGAACAGTACCTGAACTGCTAATAATTGAGAAATATTTATATTGTTTATTCTACAAATACACATTAATTCCTATGTGATAGTTCTAACCTTTATAATAAATTGAGTCTTTTCGAATGACTTTCTCAAATGTTTTCAATGGAGGAATATTTCTATTCATGCACATATTTAACAGGTTTTCAATTGCTATAAGTTAAAACATGAACCACAGAGTCATACTTTTGAGTTTGAGTCAAAGAAACATAAGAATGAACAGTGGAGGGAGAGTGCTGGAAGATGGCGGCAGAGACGGTCCCGTAGCCCATCTCTCCCAGGTCAGCAGGTGAGCGGGAGGGAGCTCTGGATCTTTCCCTGTGCAAACTATTGAAGTGGAAGGGCAGCTGGTGAGACACAGAGATCGGGAGGATTGACGTGTTTGAAATATAGTTCTTAACTGTGGAAACTGTTGCAGACTGTTTCCCTCTGCCCGGCAGAGGGGCAGCCGGCCCCTCCCACAAGGGAGGACAGCAGGTCCCAACCCACAAGCCCTAATCAGAGAAAATTCCACTGAAGTGTGGAACTCAGAGTTTAACGATCAGAAAGGGACGCTACAAGGAAGCACGGAGACCCGGGGAGCCCTGGCGTGAGCCAAGGGGTCCGGACTCTGCTGGACTAACACATTGGAATATTGAAAATGGCCAGCGCCTTTTCCCCAGATCAAAGAGAGAGAGAAAGAATTGGTGATCAGTCAGTGTTACACTTGGCAGGGACCATAGTGAAGCCTGAGGGGGCAGAAAAGACACTTTGAGCTGTGGAAGCTGTGGAAAGTGGCAAGGAGGGCCCCCGGGCACATCAGCTGGAGAAAAACTGAAGTTCAAGTTCCCACCAACAGCCCCGCAAAGCCCCCACCCCGCCAGCTTTCTCTGCGCTGGGAGCGGCTGGGAGCTG